>QANT01004401.1:0-90269 GCA_003254885.1 Purshia tridentata | reverse complement strand
AATAAATTAAAAAAAGAAGCTTGAGGCCTTAAGTATGGGGCCATTTCAATTTTTTCTGGTTTCACTAATATATATATTGTTCTAACTTGGCTTTTTAGGTATGAATATGTTTTATTTCAAAAAGTCACTTTAGGATATATCCTTTTAATATATTTAATGATAAAAAATCACTTATCCAATGTAAAATAATTGTATTTGCTCCACAATTTCTGAAAACCTAAACACATAAAATTAAATCAAAATTCTTCACAATTTTCTCTTAAACCTCGCTTAGAACAAATCAATTATCCATTGTCTTTAGGCATGATGATCCAATTTGTTGGCAAACCACATATGCATCTCTACCTTGGACCACACCAGTACGTTCACGTTGGGTGTACTCATCAAACCATTTAGAAAACCCCAAAGGCCTCATTTAAGAGATACATATGACCGAGAAACAATGTGTGGAGTGGACCACAATTTCCCAAGTCCGAGAAAGCCTAGCCCAATAGATCTCCAAACATGGACTCCACTCGGTCGCTCACATCGTCCCAGTTATTATTTGCTAACAAAATCCGTTTGGTCACCACGAAAATTTAGGTTATAAGAAAAATCAGTGGCAATCTCAACTGCATGGACTCCACGTGTAGACAAAGACCTAATCACCTGCCACGTCTTCAGCACAACAACACGTGTCCACCTGCCACGTGCCTCTTTTGTTTTTTTGGTCTTATTGACGTAGCTCTTGCTTATCTCCTCATCACCTTTTCTTCTATATAGAACTCGCCCCTTCAATTCAGCTCTGAAATTTATCACTTCCTGCATAAAAAATTAAAAAAATGATGAACAGAGCTTTGGTCTTTTTGGTCTTCTTGCTTTCCCTTGCTACCTCTTTGCAAGCAAAGGCATTGAATGGTAATGATGAAGAGCATGTTTTAGGTGCTGCTGGGTCTCTGGTGAGGAGAGATGAGAGGAGGCAACTGGTGTTGACTGAGTATGGAACGATATCAGCCGTTGATATCAGTGATGGAAACAGAGGGCCCTATCATATTCAGTTCATTACTTTGGAACCCAACTCACTGCTCCTTCCAGTACTTCTCCATGCAAGCATGGTCTTCTATGTTCACACAGGTACATGCCACAATGCCATGGCATTTGTATAAGAGTATAGGAATTCATTCTAGTTTGATTAGCATTAAAAAGAACAATTATTATTTCAACTTTTTAGATCTAATTAATGTGTCAATATATTATTTGCCCGGCCACTCTGGACCTCATTTTATTTAAAAAAGAAAAAAGAAAAAAAAAGAAACTTAATCCAGAGTTGTTATGTTGTGAATGATATGACTAAATGTGTGTTTGATTTGCAATTTGAGAACATAAATCTCTTGCAAGTGAGCATTAATTACTCTATCTATGTATTTTAATTATTTTATTTCATTTTTGGTTGGGTTTAGGAAGTGGAATACTGAATTGGGCTCATGATGAGGATGATATGATAAAGAAGGTGGCTATAAAGCGAGGTGATATCTATAGGCTTCACCCAGGCTCTGTTTTCTTTGTACAAAGTAACTTGGAGACTGAGCGCCAGAAGCTTAGAATTAAAGCAATCTTTGCAAACACAGATGATGACTTATATGTAAGAGACTACACCTTTTGCTGCTTCTTTGTCTTTTACTGTTTTGTTTGGTCTTTCATCAATATTTATTATAATTAACTGCATTAAATTTTTTGGAAATTGCCATTTTTCTGGAAAATACTTGTACAGGATCCATCAATAGGGGCATACTCCAGTATAAGGGACCTGATCCGAGGTTTTGATACCAAAGTGCTTCAGGCAGCTTTTAAGGTATGAGTTGCTCCATGAGTATTCTAAGCCAAATCAACAAATAAGCTTTTTGTTTTTGATTGATGGTTTTCTGAATAATATGGAGCCTTTGATACAAAATGGTGGTTGATCAATTAGGTCTCTGAGGAAGTAATACAATCAATTACAAATACAACAGACCAATCAGCCATTGTGCATGCACTGCCAACAAAGAAAGAAACCTTTTGGGATACGGAAGCTCGGTTACTGAAGGCCTTTCTAGGAGTCGGAGACGGCATGTCATACAAAAACAAGAAGAAGAAGAAGAAGGATAAGAAAATGAAGACATATAATGTCTTTGATGAAGAACCAGATTTCACGAATTGCAATGGTTGGAGCCTAACCGTGAACCAGAAGACCTCTCCTTTATTGAGGGGGTCAAACATTGGTCTTTTCATGGTGAATTTGACAAAGGTCAGTGTCTAAAAAAGGTTCTAATTAGGAGTAAAACATTCATGTAACTGTCTATTTGGTCTGTTGATCTGTTTGATCACGTACTAAGATTTTGGATGTGATTTGTTGAAGGGTTCGATGATGGGGCCACATTGGAATCCAAGGGCAACAGAGATAGCAACAGTATTGCATGGGGAAGGGATGGTTCGAGTGGTTTGTTCCAGCACAGCAAAGAAATCAGAGTGCAGAAACATGAGGTTTAGGGTTCAAGAAGGCGATGTATTTGCTGTACCTATGTTCCATCCCATGGCTCAGATGTCATTTAACAATGACTCTCTTGTGTTCATGGGGTTCAGCACCACAACAAGGCGAAACAATCCTCAATTCATTGCTGGAAAGTACTCGGTTCTGCAAACTTTGAACAAGCAGGTCTTGGCAGTGTCCTTCAATGTTACAAACACCACAATTGATCAACTTTTGGCTGCACAGGCCGATTCGATCATAATAGATTGCACTTCTTGTGCTGAAGAAGAGCAAAGAGTAATGCAGGAAGAGATTGAGAAGGAAAGAGAGGAAAGAGAGGAAGAGGAGGCTAGGAAGAGAGAGGAAGAGGAGGCTAGGAAGAGGGAGGAGGAAGAGGCGGCGAGGAAGAGAGAGGAGGAAGAAGAAGCGGCGAGGAAGAGAGAGGAAGAGGAAGCTAGAAAGAGGGAGGAGGAAGAGGAGGCCAGAAAGAGAGAGGAGGAGCAAGAAGAAAAAGAAAGGGAGGAGAAGGAGAGGCAACAAGAAGAAGAAAGAAGACAGGAGGAAGAAAAAGAGAGGGAGAGGCAAGAAGAAGAGGACTGGGAAAGGAGACAACAGGAAGAGGCTAGGAGAGAAGAAGACAGGCAAAGAAGAGAGGAAGAAGCACAGAGAGAGCAAGAAGAGGCCAGGAGACAAGAAGAAGACAGACGAAGAAGAGAGGAAGCAGCGCAGGGGGAGCAAGAGGAGGATAGGAGACAAGAAGAAGAAAGGGAAGGAAGAGGAGGACAAGAGCAAGAAGAGGATAGGAGACAGCAAGATGAAAGGGAAGGAAGAGGAGGACAAGAGCAAGAAGAGGATAGGAGACAACACGAAGACAGGGAAGGAAGAGGAGAACAAGAGCAAGAAGAAAGGGAAGGCCGAGGAAGACAAGAGCAAGAAGAGGATAGGAGACAAGAAGGCAGGCAAAGAAGCGAGGAAGAAGCGCAGAGGGAACAAGAAGAGCCTAGGAGTCAACAAGAAGAAAGGGAAGGAAGAGGAAGACAAGAAGAAGAAGGCAGGGAAGATTGGGATGAGAGACAAGCACCAGGAAGACAACCAGAAGAGCAATACAAGGAAGGTGGCAGAGGCATTGATTATGAAGGCGGAAGAAGATATTTGAATGTGAAGGTTTAATTGATCTATCTCTTTGGTTGGCTCGGCTACTCTGTTTTTGAGTTTTTTTTTTTTTTTTAGCCAATTCTGTTTTTTGAGTCTTAGTTTATGCATGCTTCTGAATATAATAATATCTCTTTTGTTGCCTGCTTTGTCTCAAGTTCTGTTGGTTGGCTCGGCTACTCTGTTTTTGAGTTTTTTTTTTTTTTAGCCAATTCTGTTTTTTGAGTCTTAGTTTATGCATGCTTCCGAATATAATAACATCTCTTTTGTTGCCTGCTTTGTCTCAAGTTCTGTTACATTTTTCTCATCTATGGCCTAAATTAGAAAAAATTTTATTGCGGATTAGAAAAAAAAAATCGAAATAATTTTAGATGGGAAGTATTCTGCAGACAAAGTCTTTGCAACTGAAATCTGAAAATGAGTCATTTTCAATCATTTTAACGAGGCGTGAATCTTTATCAAGAAGTATTTCCAGCAAAATCCTAACCGCTCATTCCAAATTTGAATGGACAGTTGATTTGGTTTAGAAATATAAGGGAAACCCCTCTGAGAATAAGTGAAATAGAACGTGTTTTGAAGTCTGAAAGTTCAATGTTTTCCGAGCACAAGTCTGCCGTGGACTTCAGCGTATGTGCAACACTTTTCCCAAGCATTTTAGATTCAAGTCAAGAATTACAAAGGAAAGATGCGACACTAGTCAAGATAATATCTAAAAATAGGGGAAAGATGCAACACTAGACAAGATAATATCTAAAAATAAGGGAAAGATGCGACACTAGTCAAGATAATATCTAAAAATAGAAATAGAAATAACAAACGTAACACAACTCCCTCTAGGTCTCATGGCAAAACAGAGTAATGGGCTTCTAATCCCCATATCGTTACAAAAAGAAGAAATGAGAGAAAAAATATACAAGGGAAATGGGTTCTCTACCCCGGATAAGAGAGACTTACTCTCTCATATATTAGTGGAACTAGTTATATAGGACACCACAACAGTAATGTCATCAAGCTTGCCTCCGTAGTAACGGAACCCGGCCTCTTGAGCAGCTGTAGAGAATGGTGTCTGCCTGTTCTTATCTACTGCCCTCTGGCGTGCCAGAGCTGCGATCTTCTGAGCAGTTACTTGTGGTTCCAAGCCAGTTCTTACAGCATGAACAACAACAGCATTAACCTCATTATTATACAAGTTGTCAAATAACCCATCGGTTCCCGCAACAATCACATCCCCTGGGGCAACAGGAATCAAAAAGACCTGGTGCACATAGAGCCCCAGTTAGATGCCAATTTGGTCTGAGCATTTTAAGTCTTTTACCCTCAATATAAATGCATGACATGGAAAATCGTAACACATCCATTCCTATATTTTTCAAGAAGCATTATTTAGTTGCCATCTCAGCAAAGTCAAAAATGATTTGGAGAACAACCTTTGAGCTCTCAAAGAATTCAAAATTTTGGATTTACAAAATCACAGGATATCAGATCTTAAGCCTAATTCATTAGTTCACTGCATTAAATATTTTGCACCACAAAAATTCTCCTATGCAGTACACGCTCCAGTCTCCACTACAAACATTCTCCTATGCAGTACACACTCCAATCTCCACCACAATCATAGGCAGCATTTTAGAGAATGTACATTTTAAACAAGTAAAATTATCTTGCAGACTTGTAATTTTATTACCTAGAGACTAAAACAAACATATAAACTAGGTATCATGCTCAATACTTTAAAGATGATTTTTGGTAATGAATGAGATGCATATTCACTGACCTGACCAGAGCTTGGTAGATCAGCCCCACTACCAGTTTCCAGCTGATATGTAAAATTGAAGCCATGCTGCTGCACAGGGGACCGGAAGATGGTGCATCCATCTCTAACCACTATGAATCCACTGTCCCCAAGATTGATAGCTTGTAGCCCCTGTTAAAAGAATAAAACCAGTTGAGAAAACATGTTCAGACTAAATTTATGTAAACATCTCCTGGGTTTTCTATTCTCAAGAAACCAAACATCCCAAGTGCACAGAACGAACAAAATCATGTAATTTCACACAGGAAAATTTGATCGAATAGATGTACTAGAAACTTCTGTCATGCATTCTGGCCAAGTTCCAATCACTAGGGTTGGGCATCTGCAGCCTATGTTTAACCTCCATTATACACTCTTGTTTCAAGATTATTTGAGATAGTTAATAGACTTGCACTTATATATTATTAAGGCTTGTAACTCTACATTTTTTTTACCATTAGCTTGTAACTCTAC
This sequence comes from Purshia tridentata, assembly GCA_003254885.1. Classification (NCBI taxonomy): domain Eukaryota; kingdom Viridiplantae; phylum Streptophyta; class Magnoliopsida; order Rosales; family Rosaceae; genus Purshia; species Purshia tridentata. The sequence goes on along the minus strand of QANT01004401.1, from coordinate 84,366 downwards.
ATACTAAGTGAAAATTCAGCAATGAATTTGTATATGGAAGACAGCAACCCACTAGATTGAAAGGTTGTCAGTACTATGCAATAATTCCAGGCACATAATTATGAACTTCACCCATTGAAACGGAGTGCTCCAATTGAAACATGCTTTCACATTAAGGAAGACAGACCAGTCAAACCATGTAAAACTGCTAAATAAACCATACTGTAACAATACAAGAGATGAGTATTGTCAAACCAATACTTTGAGAGTCCTTAGGTGCTCATCAATTTATTGTTCAACATATCAAGTATGGTAGAATGGTTTAGGACTGTGAGCAGGCTCTTGAATCGTATCCATAACTAAGTCAAAATAAATTCACATGCTTACCTCTAGAAACCAGATCACATATTTCCTGACGCAGTTAAAAGGAAAAAGCATCCCAACAGTAAATTTTATAAATTAGCACAAATGGTTGGTCAAAATGAAAAGTAACAAACCTTCTCTGTAAGACCAATGATGCAAGCTGTCGAGGAACCCTTTGATTTGGTACATGAGTGGGCCTTCTCTAACACCTTGGCGGGGTCAAAGCAACCCTTAGGCTCCTCTTGAATTGCCATTACAGAATGCGACATAAGTTCACGAGAAAATTGGCCTGAATCAACACCAACATCTGCCCATCCACCCACACCATCTGCTACACCAATTGCTTGTGCATCTTCACAAATAAAGTGGGCATCCTCTCCTCCTGTCGCTTCCTTATCAGGATGTGGGAGGTAACATGATCCTGAAAGTAACTTCAGAGTTCTGGCTCCCAAAATAGTTCTGAAAATGAAAGCAAGCAATATATATGAGCACTGAGGATTCCAAACTCTCCAATCAACTATATTGGTTCTAGAAAGTGCTTTTAGCTCATTTCAAATGGTAAACACTAATCAATCCCATTTGTTCTTCCCTACTGGGGATCTTACCAAACTCATATTGTTTTATATGAATAAATTAATATGTGAGCGCAGACCTGCACAGAGGATAACTCTTAATTGCATTCCAAACAAAACAGACCACTCTGTGAGTGCTGAGAAAATGACAGGACAATGAAGATTCTAAGATAACCAAAAACAACAACAACAACAACAACAACCAAACAATGAAAGAATCAAATTAAGAACAGATGAGAGCACATACTGGTCAGACAGTATGGTAGAATTTGCAAGCTGTTCATCACTAGAGTTGCCATCAAATGACACATCATGAGCAGCACCAGCAGCGTAGCACAGGGAAGATGAAGTATGAAGATTCCTCAACCAAGGTCCAACATGCCTAGAAACTAGATGACTGTTGAATGATTCCTTTTTTTTCAAACTCAACCTAGCTTTCAGGAAAGTGCTACGATTTCTATCATTGAAAAAGACACCAGTCGGCTTTGTGAAGTCAAATCCATTCCCACAACTTCCAATTAAGTCATCAACAAAAACTTCTCCGAAGACAGCTGCTTTTGAGTTTGAAGCAGCCATAGATTTTCCCTTATGCAAGCGGCCACAACTATATCTAGCAGTGTCAGGTATCAAAAGGTTTGAATGTAAAGAACGAGACAACCCTGAATTTTGAGACAACAGTTTCCGCTGACCAGGTAGTAAATTTTTCAAATTTTGCTGCCCGCTCCCCCTAGTTACTCTCCAAAATCCGGAATATACAGTAGTGTTCACCTTTGCGAGTATCCCAGCCTTCATTTTAGCCCCTTATGCAAAATATCCTTGATTCATTTACTTTCTTAAAGAAAACCCAATCTGAAGTTTGATATAGAAGATAAAATCTCATCACTCCCACATCTATTTACCACATTAACCTAAAAGCTACTACTGCTGACTGTTTCAACACGGTAAGGTGCAGGCTGTGTAACCTGAAATGGGAACAAAAATTTTAATTTTATCACAAAGATGTGAACTTTTTAACTGCATGCATAATAGCATTGCTGGTACATACCCCAACTTTCATTTTCAACCAAAAATAGCAAAATTTATTATCTTGGAAGCTTCAAATCTTAATCCTCTCTAGAAATCGATTTCAGAGCCAAAACACAACATTTCCATAAATCCCATATCAAAATGAATAAAAAAACTCGAACTTGAAGCATGAAAGCATTGCTATGACATGTGAAAGCAGTGAAAAAGCATAAACAAAATCGCACCGTTTGGAAGTGATAAAGGCGTGGCAGGCAATCGATACCAGAACCCTCAATCTGAACCAAGAGATAGCATTTGCTCAACGAAGCACCGAATACACCAGTCTTCGCCGATTCAATCTCCGGAGCTTCTTTTTCCCCAATGTTTCTCACTGTCTCTCTTTGAATTTTGCGTTGTGGGTTATGTGGGTTAGGCGCGTAAGGTTCACAAAATGGGCAGAGAGAACACGTGGGAGGGAAAGCTTCAGCCAGAAACAAGAAAAGAACAAAAAGCTCTCAGCTACTATTGTCATATTTTGCTTATTAATAAGTTTTGGGATACTTGGCCAAAAAAAAAGAAGTTTTGGGATAAAGTTTGAATTTTGGGACCAAAATAACCTGGACGAACTTGGCAGGAATCCTAGGTTCCGTTCATTTCAAAGTGTCCTGGAAGGGGTAGTTTGGGAATTTAATGTTTAATTAATTACTTTCTAAGTTAAATCATAATTTTTGTATTTATTAGAGGTTCGCCAACTGTGACCTTTCGATTTAAATGTCTGGTATTTGACGGTGAAGCTACGCCACAGACTGAGAGGTGGGTGACGTGTAGATGTGTGGTTGGTGGGTGAGCTACCATGCTGAAGCGATGGGTGAGATTGTGAGCCACATCCGTACAGTACCATCTTGTTCTGTAGGTCCCAAATCCGATAAGAAATAGAATGGGAAGCAAAAAAGGTGCGGTTTGAGTTTTAAGGAATATCCGGATAAAGCAATGAAACGCAAGCAACATGGTTTCAAGAAAAAGGTGCGGTTTGAGTTTTCAGATTTTGGAACTACTTGGGCCTTTGCTTTTTCTTGATTTGGGCCTTGCCATGGCAACAAGGTCCATATGGTTTGGGCACTAGCCACGTGGCCCTCCAATACAAAAAAATTGTGAATGCACGATATTGAAGTTAATTTGATAAATATTAATATTATTAACTCGGGTTAAAGGGTTGTCTTACATAGTATTAGAGTTATAAGTCCATCACTTCCGAGGTCCTTGATTTGAAACCCTATTTTTTTAACTCCTAGATATGAAACCTACAACTACCATCCTTCACTTATGTGCACTAATTTCTTACCGTTACAAGGTGGAAATGCATCTATATTGTATGTCATGTCGATTTGTCTCTCTACATATAGGATGAGACTTAGTGTAAGAAATTATATTAGCTTGAGTGATATACATTGTTGGTCCATTGTCTCACAACTTAAGCTATTGCACCAGAACGATGTACTCCTTAAAATTAAGGGATCTCAAATGGATAACCAACACAACACTTAATTACATGGTTAATCATATGTAAGCAAAGTGAACTTGTAGCCTTGTAGGTAAAATATTGACCATATTTGATAGGCCGGCAATGAATCATATAAGGGAAAGGTCACCAAAGCAGCAGGTTACTCTTTGAAGCACTCAGTGCCTGTTTTAACAAACCCAAAACCATAATTTATATGTTAGTACTATGCTCAATACTCAATTCATTATCTGCATAAAGTAATGAACTTCCCAATATTGGCATACCCAAGGTCCTAAATTATTTTGTGTTAGCTAAACAATGGGATTTTGTTCAAAAAACATAAATAATTAATTCTATTAAGTTTGATAAATAGTAGTTAGCTGTAGCCTGTAGGCAATCGTGATTCATTCATAATATTTGCTCTTACAATGAATACATAAAGCTAAAGACAAACAAACATGGAGCAGAAGAAAAAGACAAGAATGAGTTTTTTCTTTTTTCTNTACAATGAATACATAAAGCTAAAGACAAACAAACATGGAGCAGAAGAAAAAGACAAGAATGAGTTTTTTCTTCTTTCTTTTTTTTTTTTGGGGTTTGAAAGCGTCGTGGAGGCTAGACAGCACAGTAGAGTTGTTGCTAATGTTTATCGTTTCTTGCTAACGTTTTTCAACATTCAAATGTTGGTCATAATTATTTAACATTCAAATATTTAAGCTGTTACATTTTGTGTTAATTCTCATTTTTTCCTCTAACACAGAATTGAGGGTCGAATTGTTCTTTCAATAATGATCCTCATAATAATTTATTCGTTATCATTAATTTTGCTTTTTAATCCAAGGTCCTCTTTGAAGTGGTAATTACAATGTACTTTTCAACCTTCGGCTTTAAACTCACCTGCTGCAACTGCAAGGTTTTCCAATTAGGTATTGTGGTCCAGGCCATGGCTGCAATATATTTATGGCTCAAACTCCATCCTCTGACCACAATAAATTATTTCCCATCCAAAACATCAGAAAAACACAAAACATATTTCCCGTAAAAAGTTTAGCATTATTACTTGGCTGCCATGTCCAGTAAGTATAGTTATGGGACTTGGGACCTCCCTTTGAGTAGGGTGGGTAACTTAGGTTAGGGTAACCCCATAAAAAATAAAAAATAAAAACCATTTTTTATTTTTGGGGCTGCAATTGCAAATACTTGATAGATGATAGTAGATACAAAAAACAAACACATCAGTCTCGCTCATATCTTAGTAACACACACCAATGAAGCTACCCATGGTTGACAACCTATATATAAATTATTTTTCCAATCTATTGTTCTTTTTTTTTTTGTTTTAAATGTTTTAGTGACCTATTCCATGCAGGCAAACGATGTGGTTGACAATGTGTACAGTCATGATACCAAACATAAAGTATTGGGCTTTCCAAGTCGAATGATATGTTAATACTTTTTATATATATAATGCTTCTCTAGGACGTATGAGGCCTTTTTTTTTTTCTTTTTTTTTTCCCAATATCCAGCGTCGAGCATATAGTAATATTTTAAATATAATAGCTGAACACTTCTTATAGCGCTTGACACACTGCTTCTTCCATTTGTTTTTAAGGGTTAGGGTATGAATTCACCTCATACCTTCTTAAAATATTAAATGGAGCTTGTAAATAGTACAAGTTAGGATTTAATTTTGAGATTTTAGATCCTCAAATTTAATAATTAAAACTTAACATAAAACTGAAAAACTAAATATTGAGAGTACGATTGCCAAATACTTGTTCCTTGGAATCTGAAAAAAAAAATTGTGGTTAACCACTCTAGAGAATAACTGGATATACATATAACCAAATACTTATTTGAGGAGGAGGAGGAGGATTTATTTGGAATTGGGATAATTGTGATCAACTTTTGATAAAACATCAACCTTCAATTGACTTTAGCATAAGCGTGCCTAGATTTTATGTGAAGTTAAAAGCAAGACAATAATTGGTTTGTAAGAACAAATAGCTCCTTATATGCAAAGAATTAAGCATTAATGTTTTTACTTGCTTGCATGAAAAATGTTAAAAGAAGTAGTATTGAGTTTTTGTCTTCAAAGACTGTGCCTTGTACTCTGGGAATGCAAATGACAGTCCCCTATTTTACGTGATTTGTATGTGAAATTATTTGCAGACCCCTAAGTTTCATGTGATTTATATGTGAAATTGTTTGCAGTTCCCTAAGTTTCATGTGAAATCAAATATGGGATGCTGAATTATGGAATGCACATGACCCTTTCAGGATATAAAAGAAGAATAATTCAATTTTGTCTTTTAGGGGGGGACCATGTACATGAGTTCGTACATGTAACTTCTTGTAATTTCTTAAAGTAATTAAAATCCCAGCTGATATTTTATATTTTTAGTTGCCCAAAACCAACATGCCAACCAAAATAATATTCCTAAAGACAAAAAGGACATTATACTAGTTTAATCTTTAATTTAATTACAAGTACAAAGTGATGGAGGGTTGACCAAGTCGAGGAGCCCTAAAACTACAGCCTATTGAAACAGTAATTTACAAGAACAGCCCCAAACTGTATCAGTCTATTCAACCTGGCTACTACTATGCCTAGTTCTATGAATCCATTGCTAAAATTCTGAGCCTCTTATCAGTTGGCTTAGCTTGAGAAACTTGACAAAATTAAAGAATGTCATGCAGTATACACATTCATTCACCAAATGATCACCTTAAGCTTACACAAAGACATACATGTTTCCATTCCTTTTCTTTTTTTTCCTAGCTTACACATCCCCAAGCTAAACTATAGAGGGAAGAAATGGTCTCCGGTTGTTTAGCTTCACAAAAGTCTTACACTAGCAAGACAGAGTCGTTTTCACCCTAGTCACCAAGGCAGCAGAACAATAAACAAGACCCAACTGCCCGTGTTCTGATTGTTGCTTACGTCCATGAGGGCAGTTATTTATTTTTATTTTTTATGTATGTCTTGCCATTGTTGATTTTGCATCAATTTTCCATATACCAGATGAACCTGCACCGTACACCTTCCTAAAGTCAAATGGAAGAAGAGTTCTTTCAAACTTTTACAATTTCATGAGCTGCTTGCCAAGTCTTTACCACTATATTCTCCACCTCCAAAGGATGCAGCTGCAGCAGCTACATCTATGCCACCACCAATGGATGTAATTAGGGCTGACAGGCCACCATTGGCGCTATTACCAGCAGCCATTCCCAATCCCAAAAGATCAAGTGTGGTTTGCTTAGGACCAAACATTGAAGGAGTTCCAATCATTAATTCCTTCCACTGAGAACCTCCATCACAAGGAAGCCCAAGTCCAAGCCCTGCAGCCACTGACGCACTACTTTCCGGTTCTGCTTGCCGCTGATTCCATTGCATACTCTCTTGTTGCCCAGAAGATGAAGAGGACACGATGCCAAACCCACGAAGCAACGATGCATTAGTTGCTGCTGCACCCATTTGAGCAGCTTTCTGAAGAAGTGCTGTAGCAGACATAGCTGGTTGTGGTGGAGGTGCATATTGCCTACGCTCCTGTCCTGCAGTCCCAAAAATTGAGGAATGGCTGGTTGAGAGGCCAAGAGAAATAGGCTCTACTGAAGAAGATGGTGCTAGGTCAGTTGATCGATCTGGATGCCCCATGGCTCGCATTAAGTCAGTAAATGCAGGAGGTTGAGGAGGTTGCAAGCCTGCTGATGTTGTTGAGGAAGCAAATAAACTTGCAAATACACTACTGCTTGTACTGCCATTACTGCTTGAGCTGTTGCTGCTGCTACAGTTCCCCTTTCGACCAGTCACAGCCGGCGCTTCTTCTACAATTTGTGCAGGATTTTCAGGCAACTCTGCCACTACAACTAAAGGAGAAAAGATAAAAATTAAAGGGGTCACTTAAACATACAGGCATAGAAAGTTAGAAAGTTAAGGCCTTCTTTATGAAAGACTTTTGAAGGAAAAGGAGGATCAAGATCAATAATGGGTTCCTTTCTCTAAACCCACTTACTCTTCCCTTTTAGCTTTTGAATCACTTGTCTCTTTATAGAGACTGCACAGTTTGAAAACTAAAGTTTAATAGAAAACCTCTGAGAAGCTTATTTTTATTAATTTGTTAAATTCCCAAAGTCTCTGATCAGTTACCATACCATAATACACACCCAGTAGACAACAAACATCATAACAGACAAAAACTACTAGACTCCAAGATCCATGGTAAGAGAAAGACACATACACACACACACACATAGAAGATAACAAAGATTTTATTGTTTAGACTAAAACACATCCGACAGAACCCAACTGAAAAGATTGAAAATTTTCCAATTTGGGTTAATATTTACCTGGACTTTGAGTAGGCATAGCTGAAGATAATACACCAGCTGACTGAGATGGAACTGATGAAGCTGTAGGTTGGTATGGAGCTGGGGGTGGTGGTGGAGGTGAACTAACAGTTTGAAGTTTTGGGTCAGATTCTGAATTCAAATTCACTGCAGTTTGAGTCTGAGTAGGAGGAGTCTGAGCTCTTGCACTCTCCTCAGCCAGAGCATCACAGAAAGCCCTGTGTGTGATAAAGCTATCCCTCCTTCAAAGACCCAAAAAACAAAAGAAAAGATTCTTCAACCCAAAAAACCCAACAAGTTAAAAGCTCAAAAACACAAAATTCCAAGATAAAAATAAGTGCTTGATGATGATGAACCTTGAAAACAAAGTCCCACAATCGCATTTGTACTCTCTGGTACCACATATCTTGGAATGGGCTTTCCAATCCGACTGAACCGCATATTTCTTCGAGCACTTGTCGCATTTCCACTTCTTCTCGCCGTGCTTTCTGCAAAAGTGCTTCTTTATTCCCGTGAGATCACCCAAAGCTCTAGATGGATCGTGGTGCACACAAGAAGGCTCAGGGCAGACATAGACTCTCTTCTTGACCTCTTTGCTCGACCTCTGCCTCAGCTTCCAAGGCAGATTGTGACCACGCCTATGAAGCTGCAGATTCTGATCCCTCTGAAACCCTTTGTTGCAAATTTCACAAACGAATCGGTTTGTGGCTAAAAGGGTCTTGGGAGACAGAGCAATCACCTCTGCATCTGGATCTGCAAAAACACAAAAAAGTAAAATAAACCCAAAAACCTAATTAACAAACCAGACAAAGACAATCAAAATTTGCATAAAAATGGATTTGGGGCTTTTTTTTTTCTTTTTTTTTTTTTGAGCTACCTNAATGGATTTGGGGCTTTTTTTTTTTCTTTTTTTTTTTTGAGCTACCTGGCATTCCTGGCAGGTTTCGCTTTTTCTTGGCGGTGGGTTTGGGAGGAGCAGCTTGGTTACCAGAGGAAGAAACGCTAGCTTCTCCTGAAGCTGTAGGGGAGTTGTCTAATTCGGTCGGCATCAGAACTAAGAAAAATTCTCTCTTGGGTTTTTTTCTCTTTTATCGAATTCAATCTACAGCACAAAACCAAAAATCTACCACTGGGCTTTTATCTTAGAACTCCAAAGAAGCCTTGGAGGTACAAAGTTTTCATTTTTCTAGGGTTCAGTTTCATCTCCTTCTCTCATCTACCAGTCAAGGTTCTATTTTATTTTTTTTAAGCCCACCTACCAGCTCTCTCTGATAGATCTCTGACCGAAATATACATTACCCCAGAAACACAATGATTAAACCCAGGACTGTAAATGGCCAATAAAAAAACCAGGACTGTAAAATTTAAAGCTTCTCTCACTCAGCCCAGAAATTAAATGAAAAACCCCACAAAACACTCTGATCCAACAGTCAAAATTTGATCAAATCTTAGCTCTAAGACGACCCAAATCCAAAATTGTCAGTTAACTTCTAGCTATTTCACAGCAACTTAGACTATGCAGATTGGGTTTTCAGCTAAACGGACCTCAGAAGCAAAAAAGGCAGCGTTTTATAATAAGAACGCCCCGGAATACTGAGAGATTGAGATTCTGTGAATTAGCTCAAGGACTTAAGAGAGAAAAGAGAGAGAGAGAGAGAGTCTGAGCCAAAGTTTTGCTTTGCTATGCTTTTCTCACTAAACTTTTGAGGAGAGAAAAAGTGAAGTGACCAAATAAAAAAAGATTAGATAATTTAAACGAGATTAATTAGTATTAACCAGAGGTGGCCGTGGCTTGTTGTTCAAGTTTTCTAATTGCAGACAGATGTTATTACAGTCCACCTGTCGAGTTTTTGGGTGTTCTAATCTTAGGCACATTGTCGGAGGAGGAGAAAGTACTATACGAGGGGTTTGTCGTTTAGCGTAGTGTTCGAATACGTTTTGGACTACCAAAGGACAATGTCGATGGTCGACGACCGGTGCTTTAAATTGCTAAAAGTCAAACTGCTTTTATCTTTGACTGAAAACTTTCTGTGCTTCTGACCCACTCTGATCTTGACACCCAATTAGGCGTTCTAGGCTTCACCTCGTTTAATTAATAATTACTGCTCCTTTTTAAATTTTTTTTCCTTATATTATCCAACTATTTGAATATCATTGCTTCTAGTTCAACCTCTATCTCTAAGCTAGGGTTAAAATGAGACATCTATTATACAAACCATGTAACTTTTTTTTTTTTGAGAATTACAAAGCATGTAACTTAAAAACTTTAATTAAACTGACGGCAAATGGTATTAAATCAAAGAAAAAGGAAAATGGTATTCGATCGGCAAAACATTTGAATAGTAAAGATGGTTAGTTTTCCATAAAAATTACAACATGGTTCCAAACTCAAGATGATTGCAAATGAGCTATCTTCTCAACACAGATCAAGAAATTTAAATTAATGTGGGTGAGTTCTAATTGCCCAACTTCTTTGGTCATCATTAAAATGAATTTCACATCTTGGTTAGGACATGTTGGGACTATGAAATATAATGAACCAGGAACAATTTCATAAATAGTGGGAAATTAGGTTCTGAAATTTGTAAGAAAAGGACACGTTTGGACTAAGTAACTCAATTTTTCACATTTTGTTGACTTTATTTTCTGATGCATTTCATATATATATATATGAAAAATTAAGGGCTTTTAACAGCAAACAAAATTACAAAGGACACCTACACATAAAGACAAGTAAGTGATACTTGGAATACATGAAGACAAGGAAGTAACAAGAGGATCCATAGCATTTCAGGATAAAAAGATAAGTTAAATTAGATTAATTTAAATAAGTTATCTTGATGATCTCCAGCAAACAATTAAAAAGAAACTAATATCTAACAAAATTGTCTTGATCGATGGAAAATGTATATGTTTCATGGTACGTACTTTTGTGCAGCGGGCTATAAATAAAGGATAGGATCCAAAATAGAAGGGTCTTCCACCATTAATTAAACAAATATATTGTATCTATTTTGTCCTTATTCACTTGTAAAAGCACTTTTATTTAATTGCAATTTGCAAGTCATTTTCATTTTATATAATTTTATTTCCACATAATTTTATTTTTTTTAACGATTCATACATTTCTTGTCCTCATCCCATCGACAATCAATTGCATGGACATGCATTCTCACTTCTCTGATTATCATTTAAGTGGAATTTTATATATTGCCAATTAATTTTCTCTCAATTTCTCAGCCTAGCTATCTTTTAGTTTATAATAAAGACAAGTCTATATAACATTAATACTTCAACGATCTCGTGGAGGTAACCATTGTTGAAAATTTTAAATCAGCTGTGATTTGTTATAGTAATATTTAAATAACGAAGTCTTTAGTTCATAGCTAATGATACTTAACTAACGCTTAGGTGACAAAGTCTCCAAAAACAGTAATGCTTACACCTAAGCATTCCATACTTACCTCAGTCTTATCGAACTTTTGACACTGAGCATAATATACATCAAGCTCTAATATGGTGAAAATGAGTAAAATTTTTATGTAACGTGTATACGCTCATTATTTCTATTCTGTCATCAAGTGACTTGGCATGTGATGAAAAAGATAGTTAGTATTAATAAGTTTTCTCACCTAAAACACCAACAAAAAAAAAATATTTGTGCGCTAGTCCATTAATTTAAGGAACAAAACAAGCACGAATAGTCTATAAATCACGGCCCACTTGTGTTAAATCTAAATCTTAACTATTTCGATTGGTATGAGTACGACACAATTTAAAAAAAAAACTAGTTAGCTAATTAAGCTTAATCAAAACCTCTGCACTTTTACATTTTATTTTGACAAATTGAATCTCTCTTTTTTTTTTGGCCAAAGAATAAGCATTTCATTAATAGAAACCAGATAAAAGAAAAAGTACAAATCTATACCCATAATTGAAATAAAGAAAAGAATAGAAACAAAGACAAACTAATCTATTGGTAAACCATCAGCTAGTAAGACACTACATAAGGAGGATGGGGGATGAGACATCCAATCCAAAGGACACATTCTTCTCTTGGCCAGCTTTGCCACCACATCTGCAGCAACATTAGCTCTTCTCTTAACACTACACCACTTGATTGAAGAGAACGTTGCAGCAAGATTCCAGATTTCTCTTAGCAGAGGATACAACTGCCAAGAAAAACTGAATCCCTTTTAAAGCATAGTACGTGTGGGGTACTATGCCGAAATTAATTATTATTATTTTTTTTTTACCAATTGAAATTAATTAGTTTTTTTGGCCAAGAATTGAAATTAATTATTTTTTTTGGCCAAGAATTGAAATGAATTAGTTTAACATAAGTAAAAGACAAGAAGGTTGAGTCCAAAAAATGAAGGGTATACCGTATATGCAACGTACTTGGATTTAATACAACCAGAAAGCCGGCATGTTTTCTACGCAGACTCCATCATCACGTACTCTCATTGACTTGGATTGCTTTTCTTCATTTTTATATTTCCACAAAGTCTGCATGATATTTAGGCATGATATGGACCTCCTCAATGAATTTCCACCTAATTTTCAGAGACGGCAATCACCAATCAGATTCATATCACAGCATGCATTCTCATTTTGGGATCAAAGATAATTAAATATTTATTTTAGTGGGTAAGAATCGTAAGATTGCTCAAGCAAAAAAAACACAAAGGTTATAAGATTGTTAATATTACATGCACAGGCTTGGTCAGATAAGCAACTCTTAATTAGAACTCACTTCCAACATCAAATTGATTCCACCCTTCATGTTTTTTCCCCCTTGGTTTTTTATTCATAGTAAAAAATGTTTTAAATTTATATTAAAGAGCTAATTAAATGAACATCTAAAACAATGTTGTTTAAACAATCAAATACAATTAACTTTCAACTTTGCCAATAATATTAATAATAGTTATTATTTATATCAGCTTAATATTTACAATATAATGTAGAACGAGTTATAATTTATTGGTAAAGCATTTATTGCTCGTAATAGTACGACAAGAAAGGAAGAAAGAAAAAAACACATGCTAGGCTTGCTAGCTTGTTGGTGTTTTGTTGGTGTGTGCTATACAAGATTTTTTATTAGAAACTGATATAGATTAATTAATAGGCCAATTAAATTACTATTTAAAAGACAGGATAAGCTTTAAAGGCTTAAGGGCCTTGAGTTCCTTAAGGGCCTTAATTATAATTGTGCTCATGAATGTACGGGACCCTACAGTGCTTTTTGGGTCCAAACGTACGTAGCTTTGTGTCCCTTAAGTTGGTGACATTTGCTTGCTATTAAATTTATAGGGTCCATCTGATGATCTGCTGATGGTGCAAACAGCTGGGCCTTCGCACAGGATGATTTGCAGGTAAAATAATGAATCTCTTGCCCATCCTGCAATCAATGTTACACGATTCATACATAAACTACATATGTATATGTATATATATATATATATTAATAACTTACTATAAACCGATCACATTGTTTAATAACCCATTAAAGTTAGAACTTGCTTAATTTATGACCAATATTTTACTTAATGACGAAAATACATAGATAATATTGTCAAATATTGGATATATATAAGCTTGGTGTGGCGTTTATCAACATGAGAACAACGTACCATCATTTACCTTTTTCCTTGCTTTTGCTTTTTATTAAAGGATATGCATCTTTATTTTCGACATTATTAACTTTTAATATAGGATGATTCTTATACATGTCACATATTAAAAGGCGTTATTTGTGTTCTTTTTTCTTTGTTGATATGGGGGGAACGTTACTTGTGTTTGATATACGAGTCCTGACACGACAGTTTATAGTGCAAAATTAAAATTAACTTTTACATATGATGTGATCATTCATATATATATGCAGTCTTTAAAATGTGTAATATAATATTTATATTGGATCATATTAAAAGTTAATGGCTAGCTAGATCTACCGAATTGTAGGAGAAAAGTAAAGTATTTAATTATTCATATAGTAAAATAAAAAAATTTCCTTAATTATATATTAACGGTTAAAAACTTCAAATACATTGGCATAACTACTTCAACTGTGTTCTTGAAGTGCATGAATATCTTTGACATCCATGCATGTGCATGTGGTTTTGGCAACCCTTTATTTATTTTTCTCTCTCTTGTTCCTTTCATGATATATTGCTTGCCAGGTCAGTTTGATGCACAATGGAAAACTACGAGTCATTGACCAATTAAATACCAAACCTATTTTCACATTTTGGTTTAAAGAAAGCCAGGAAAGGAGAGGCCTAGCTAGCTACATTGCTTAGGACTAGGACTCGAGGAGGTGGATATCTCACACTTTTCCAATAGGTTCCACCAATTCACTAAAAAAGGTGATTCCCTTCTCTTTTGCAATTGTGATTGGGACAAAAGATGGCCGGTGCCCATGGTTTCAATCCCCTCTCCAAACCCATAAAAGCATAATGATGTTGAAGCCATGACAAGAGCAAAAAAAATATATATATACAAGAGTTTTACATGGTTAGATTAGTTTGCATTGTCTACATCGATCTATGAGATGGCAATATTAAATTTGAGAAAAATTTTATATGCTCAAAAATCCTTTAAATATTTCTTGATATTAAGTATGAGATAGCATAATTAATTACTTTATACGTACTGACAATCATTTATTGATATAAAGTTTACATTGCATGATTAAATAGTTAGAAAGATTCACTCATCCACTATTTTTTACTCTAAAAAGGAATATTTATAGTAAGAGACCTAATAGGAGCAACAAAAAAAAAGCTTATCTTACAGACACAATATGAATGGAATTGATCCACACGTCTAGCTAATACAAATTTTGTAAAGACTTCCATTTATAGGCAGCCAATAAACTTTTGTGGGAAATTAAACAAGTTAAGGCAATATCATGTTTTTGCACAACCTACTATGTAGAAATAAACTAAACAAATGGTTGAAACAAAAGAAACCTAAACAAATACAGATATGAGAAGCACCGTACGTGTACGCAAGGGAGACAAGGAAAGAGGAAATTAATTATATGTTAAGAATTTAGGGTTTAAAGTGAATCTGTGAGAATGAGGTAGCTAGCGAGCTAAGAATCTAAGATAAACTGTTTGACAGATTACCCAGATAGGTTAGAGAGCTTTCATGGATATATTGGACAAATGAACATATCAATATCCAAATTGACCCATAAAACTCCAAAATTCGAGCAGGCCATGCGATCAATCTCCTTACCTCCCTCACCAAAGCATTAAATACCTAAACTCTTTTAACAAGATTGTTGGGCACCACAGTGTCCCTTGTCATGTCAATGTCCCCATAATATATAGGACAACTGTTTAATTACCCTTATCCAATACAAACCGATTTAATGAAAAGCAATCTTTATTGTATGTCATCATTTTATTTATTTTCTTTTCTTTTGGAGTAGTTGTTCCAACATTAACACATCCTTCACACTCAGTACCGACATAGTGTACCAAAAAGCAAAAAAAATGAAAACTAATTAGGAACCACTTAGCTATGGGGTCTGTATATTTGGGCTGACTTGTAGGCTACGTGCCCTATAATATATAGATTTCCCAATTTCCAATCTATTTCTAAGTTGTAATTTGAGGAGCAGTGTAGGGTGGCTAGGCCCAAGTCCATTCTGTTTAGTTTGTTGGTGCTTAGGGTCTTAGGACTCCATGGTACCCAACGAAATGCTAAACAATAGCTTAAGATCATAGGTGCTTTTAATGGACCGACTACTAATTTGGTCGATCTAGTGGTAATCTTAGAAAAAGTCCGAAATTCAACTCTTACTCCTTCAAATACAATAAAATGAAAATTTTGAAAAAATTTAAACTAAGAAACAAGTGAGGGACAACATTTTTAAGAATCAATATTTCATTGAAGTAAAACCAAGTCTAATATGCAATATTACCTAGGTGGGCATTATTCATATATTGACAACTACTAAAAATATTTTTCTAAAATCACTCAAATTCATACGAATGATATTGTTGTTAATCACCAAATATTGTGTCGATTTATCTATTAAAACTCATGATAGGTCAAGATTTAAATAAATACCACATTGTAATATCATTTAATGAAAAAATTTGATATCACTGAACCACAACCATTCAGAAACTCTCTTAGCCATAGATTCTTGAAACAAAACCTTGGAGAGCGGAGTTGACTATCAAATTGGTGGTCTTAGAAAATCAGAAGCATACCGTTCTTGGCCTTTTGTCTAAGATCACGCGATATTGAATTAATTTTTTATGGGAGAGTCCAACACGTGTCGCCTAAGCGCTGCATTACTGCATGGTCCTGGCTCAACCCACGTATACTAGTTCAAATTTGTTCGATGTTTTTTTTTTTTTGACCACTCAAATTTGTTCGATGTTTAAAGAGCACATATGTACAATGGTTTAGCAATTGCTAAACGCTATATTTAGCACGACTTTATTTAGTTATAGCTCATGTGAGTTCTACTCCAATGACACAAAAGTTATAGCTAAATGTCAAAATGTTTATTATTTTATAATTATATTCATATATATTGTAATAAATTAAATTATTTTAATAATTATATATTTACAAAACAATATAGTCCACCAATCATCTCTCTAGGGGTGTGTATTTTTATCGTAAAATCGTTGGACCAAACCAAACCGCTCCTAAAAAAACCATAAAAAACTGTGTTAACTATTTTGGTAAAACACCGTTACAAAAACCGAACCAAACCTTCCTTTAAAGTGTTTTAACTATTTTTTCATTTTTAATTATATAAATGATGAGTTCAATCACTTTTAATAGAGCTGACCCTGCTACATTTCAGTGTTAGACATTGAGTTGTGGACTGTGACTTGGTAAGTTTTGCATCAAAGTATTTTTAAATTGTGGTCATAGTGTTTTTGATTGCTGCCCATTGTGTTTACCTTGCCTTTTTGATTATAGGGTGCTGCTGTGCAGGTGGAAGAACAACTGAACAAGGCTGAATTGGTTGGGTTGGTGGCTGGTTGATGATTTTTGGTGGCTTATGGTGGCTGGATGATTAAGTTTTGGCTAATAGTTTTAGTTTAATTTCCTATAGACTATTATTATTGTTTAAATTTGTGAACTTTGTGTGATTTGAAGATTTTGATTGTTTAATTTGTTTTTAACTTTGGTTGAATTGGAACTTGGCAAATGTGAAAACTATCAAACACTATTAAAAATATTTGGATTTGGATTTTGTATTACTATGTAACACCGAACCAAACCGTAATCGTATAAGGTTTGGTTTGGTTTTGGTTTTCTTCTCATTTTTACGATGTGATTCACCGAACCAAACCGTTCTCATTTTTACGACGCAGTGCATGGTTTTACAGACATAGTGCACCAAACCGCACTGCGCCCACCCCTACATCTCTCAACCTCTTCACGAGTCTACTATACTTAGAGTGAGCAAGAATGGGAGTGAACATGAATGGGAGTGAGTATGAATGGGAGTGAGTAAGAATGTGAGTGAATATAAATGAGAGTGAGCAGGAATAGGAGTGTATGAATGGGAGTGAGTAGGAATGTGAGTGAATATGAATGAGAATGAGCAGGAATCGGAGTGAACTTAATATGTATAATTAAGTTGCAAATTTAAAATTTCACTTTAATTATATTTATATATAAGGGTAGTTTTGGATTTTCGTTAAAAATGTGGGATATTTTCGACAAAAAAAAAATTTCTCTCCCTTTCCCCCTCCCCCAATCTGAACCCCCCCTAAGGAGTGACAATCACCCAAAATCAGGAAGGCCACTCCTGATTTTGGTGGGCCCCACCATTTTTTTTTTCCTTTCCCAAGTTTAGTAAACATGAGAATGAGAATGAGAATGATTCCCATTACCAAATGCAAGTAAACACATGAATGGTAATCAGAATCAATCCCAAAAGTAAGTAAACACATCAATGGGAATGAGAATCATTCCCAAATGCAAATAAACACTTGAATGGGAATGACTCCCATTGTTGCCATTCCCATTGATGATAAGTAAACATGCCCTTAATTCTCACGTTGGACTCACACGTCACACAAACAGCCCAATAGGCCCCAATCATATAGATTTCACTCACAGCTTTTTCTTTTGTTTATTTTGAGCAAGTCCCGCACTTTTCTTTGTCCAAACAATTGCTATGCTAAATTAGCAATTAGCAGCCCTCCCCTATTCAATTAGCAGCCCTCCCCTATTGTCGCTCTTTTTTCACAGAAAATTGCTATACTTGCAATAGCATTTAGCATTTGACATTACAGTTGTGCATGCTAAATGTATTTGGACCTTTTAGGCTATTACTTTTTTTTATCAAAGAAAAAAAAAATCCGGGGCAATGATGGAAACCGAATCTATAAATGAATCATTGCAAATGTTTGGACTTTCAAATTCTAGTTCTTATTTTTAATCTTGGTAATTTTTGAATTTGTAGTTGTTCAAAATTTTTGGAAAGTATTCTATAGCTCTTAAAAGTTTCGAACTTGTAATTATTCTAGGATACTAAAAAATGATTAAAAAAAAAAAAGCTCACTCAATCATATAAAAAACTTTAATATGAGTTTTGAACTCAATAGTGTATGAGAAGGGAGAGAGTGTCATTTTACTAGATCAAATAATTATTGACAAATATTTAAAAATCTTTATGAATGAGGTTTAACCAACTAATGAATTACATGTTACTTGTTAACAAATAAAGATAGACATCTATTTGCATCGATTAATGCATTGTTTAACTACCAAACATAATGAAAAACAATATTTTATATATATAAATAGACAAACATGTGTATACTATTATGTACATGATGTCTTGAATAAACATTTTTCAAAGTATTTATAAGATAGAAGAATAAACTTGTTTGATTAAGAGAGATCACATGAGGAGGGATCATAAGTTGGTTGCTCGATTGATTAAGGTGTGAGCTTATGTAGATTATAGAAGTCTAGATTATTGGTATTTGGTATGGTTATAGGAACATGAATTACGCAATTAAGGAACTTTTGTTTTTAGTTGGCTAGATAAGTATGAATTACGAATTTTTCTTTAAAAATTTCAGAATTTGAAAATTGAATTTTAAATTTATTTAGGTAAAATTCGAAATTTTCAATTTAACTTGAACCCCAAGTCATGACTTATTTTAATGGATAAAAACTTCTATGGGCTTAGAAATGCAAAATATAATTTACATTTTTACCTTGATAACAGAAAATGTTGGACTCAGCAACCGACTCAACCCCGCCTCCAATCCCTCGCGGTTTCACCATAACTCGCCACTAATTTACAAAACCCCACGACCTACACTGACAGAACCTCACCCCAGAAAACACAAAAAAGAAAAAAAAAAAAAACCACGCACAAAGAAGAACCTCTCAGTCACAGCTCCGTGTTCCGTCGTCACCGTTCACCGGAGCTAGAAAACGCGGAGCTCCGAGTATGGACCCGAACGACGTCTTCGCGCCGACGACCCAGGCCCCTTCTCGGGCCTCCAGGTTCGCGCCCAAGTCCTCCAAGCCTAAACCGAAACCGGTTCCAAAGCCCGAGCCCGAACAGCCGGACCTGAAACCCAAACCGGAACAACTCGACTACCTTATTGCGCCGGAGAAGAAAGAAGAAGCAGCAGCCGATGATGGCGCCCCGAAGACCGAAGCTTTCATTGGCGATGTGAAAATGGAAACCGAGGAAGAATTTAAAGAAAATGATCCTATGGAAGAAGACGTTGCCGAAGAAGATACAGTAGTGCGAGAAATAGACGTCTTCTTCAATCCTCAATTTGATGCCAACAGCCAGGTCTGTCTGTCACTCTCTGTTTCTTTAAGCTCTGTGTTTACTCTAATTATTTTTCTGAAGGATTTTGATTTTCCCTAATTCTTTTAATTTTTGCTTTAATCAGTTGTATGTGTTGCAATATCCTCTAAGGCCGTGGTGGCGACCGTACGAGTTGGAGAACCGGTGCGAGGAGGTGCTATTTTTGGTTCGTTGATGTTTTATTTCGAGAGGGATTGCAGGGACTGACATTTTTATTTGTTTTACAGGTGAGGGTGAAGCCTGCCACTTCAGAAGTGGAGGTTGATTTGTCTCTCGATCTTGACCCCAAGAATTACGATGAAGATTGCGGTAACAGGCTAAAAATGACAAAGCAGGTGGTCAATTTTGTGCATAAAAGTTGTAGCTATAAGTTGGTCAAGTATGCTTTGTGTATTGTAACATAGTTGCCTGTACACTGTTAATATTGGGGTTTATTTTCCTCAGACTTTGTCTACAACATGGAAGCCACCTCGCACAACTGGCTATGCTGTTGGGGTTTTGACGGGTAATAAGGTATGTGCATATTATATTGACCTTTGAAGTATCATCCACAGATTTTATGTTGAATGTGGTTGATTTAGTAGGTTGAAAAGATGAACTAGTTGTTTCCGAGATGCATGTTTATACCAAGGGTGGTTTGTCATTAATGTCGTCTAAGGAGTTAGGAGACCTCAATCCTGGCAAGGAGTAATCTGCTTTATTTCAGAACTCAAATTAGAATTTTAGAACTAAAAAATTGTGAAGGGCTCCAAGCTTGGAGGCCAGTTAAATTTCCAGTCAATTTTCGGATGATATAAACTGGATTTTCATTTTTGAAGAGAAGACACTTACTGCACTTGCAAAAAAAATTGTATCTTATGGAGTTGTGGTGCTATATTATATACTTGATCAAGTAGTGGTTGGAGGATGTACCTTGGAAGTGGTTAGGTGTTTATTCTGAATAGTGTTAATTTTTTGAAAGCTAATCAGGTTTACTACATAGTTACTTGGATTTCCATGTATAATTAGTTACTGGGTTTTAACATTGCTTTCACTCCAACAAGGTTGGGTTGAATCAAGTTTCTCGAAAATGGTAGTTAAAGCTAAATGCTGCTCCTCCTACTTATGTCATGTCTCTGTTCCAGACAAAGTTGGCTACAAAAACATGAGTTTCTATTGTTTTGGGATTGAACCCAGCATCTTAGTGCAAAAATCCAAGCCTCTTTAAAAAAAGTTGGTCAAATGTGTCATGTCATTCTAGGCTCCAGGGTTGTTCATTTAAAAAGGTGCTCATGAACAAATGTTAGTTGATTGGTTTCTGACACAGAAATGAATTTTAACATGTTGATCGATTGTTGAGGGAACCAGTCGTTGGCGAGGTGAATCGCAAGTGTGGTTAACTTTACTAGAGGACTCTCTCTCTCTCTCTCTCTCTATATATATATATATTATATTAAGGTCACAGACAAATCTTGAAACATTTAAGTAGTTTTTAAGTGTCTCCTATGAGAGTCTTTAGAATCTCACTTTTTGACAGTGTTGGTTTGACTTGTTGGTGTAGAAGCATTGAAAGAGGTTGTGCTTTTTTTCTTCACCTTGCAGTTACACTTGAATCCTATTCATTCAGTTGTGCAGCTCCGCCCATCATTGGAACATCTCAAGTCTGATAGCTTGAAAGAGAAGCATAAGGTCACAGGGGATGCAGAAGTTACCATTAAATTAGAAAAATCTAATGAGAAAAAATCTTTTGGTTCATCAAAAAAGCAGGTTCTCTCTCTCTCTCTATCCCCCCTAAATTTCATATTGTGCTTTATGGCAGTGTGGTGAAGAATTTTTTGGAGTATATGGATCCAATTCTGTAAAATATTGGAACATATAAAATCTATTTAGGATTGAGGTTTTAAACATCTATTTTCATTGTTTCAGAACAAGCTGATGGAGCCTTCAACTGAGCTAAAGACTGAAGATGAAGAGGTATGAGAATTTTTCTTTTTATAGCAAAAGACTGGAGCCTTCCCAGAAGTTAATCTTCTTGATTTAAACCAAAAAAAACAAATGTGTTTGGTTTTGTGAATGCTCGAGTTTGGATAAAGATTCATGATGCATTGCAGTGGTTGATTTTATTAGACTTTTTTGATAATCTATATCTGTATAATTATATATACATATATTTTCTCCACTCTCTCTTCCAGAGTTGGGTTCCACTTCAGTACCATAACTCAGAAAGTGAGTTTTCAGCCAGATATTTACAAAAAATGGTGGTACAAGAAAGTTCTCCTATACAATTTACTATGAGTCCGTATGTTCTTTTATCCCCAGTATTTACCTGTTATCCTATTCTTTAAAGCTCTGAATATGCTATTTATAATGTTTTAATTTTTGTTATTATTTGTAGGTATGACTATGTTAACTCCTTGTGTCCTAGAACGTGTAAAGGTTCTTCAAAAAGGTGCGGTCATTCTTATATTATTCAGTTCTTCATAAAATCGTGGAAATCTTAGCATGTTAATTTTTTTTTGGAATCCCTCTTTTGAGGGCATTACCTTATTTCCAAATTGGCAAGTCAATTATCAATTTCTTGCTTTTCTTAATTCAAGTTTTACAGAAAACTGAAACTGCAGAGGTCCTTTAATTTTGCATGAAAAATAGAGTGTGTTTTTGAAGATGAGTCTTGTATATTGACCCAAATACACAACTAGAAGACCAAGGCATTGTCATATAAATTTATAAGTTGACCTTCCACTCTGCTTGTGAAATGTTTTCTTTTGGCATCAACAGCTACAATGAAACTGATTCGATGATATTACATTGATAATTCTGGTTGGCCTTATAAACATCGATGGAAGTATATATTGATTGGTCTTGCTTTTGCCTGCTTGTGATTTTGATGGAAATTTTTTTTTTTATTCACATGGTTTTATGTTTATTTATGCTTATTTTATTTATTTATTTTTCATGGATATAGCTATTGAATGAAAACTTGAGTACTTACAACTTTTGATTTTAATTTTAAAGACATGAATGGGTATTGTTTCAGGTTTCTGCTTTCGCTGCCTCTGGAAGAGCGTATCAAGAAATTGCTTGTTGAGGTTTGTTGCAACTTACTTGAGCCACAAATTAATGTTCAGTTAAAATAGTAATAAATTTGAAGCTGGTACACACCTTTATTGTCTGACCTGGGATCATCTTTTCAAACATATCAACATTGCTTCCATAATATGGAAATGGGCCAATTGTTGCCTTCTTTTTTTTATATTTAAAAATTTATTAAAGTCATGATAACAGAAACCATAAGTAATTCAAGATTGTGCCATAACAGGAACCTGTAGCTCGTCGATTCAGTGATCTTAAGAAGTACTATGCTCCTGATTGCACAGCGGAAAATCTTTTGGATGTTCTGCAGAAGCATGCTCTATTGCTGCATGGTCTCTGGGTTCCAAAAACTTCATTGCTATATGCAAATAGAGATGATGATGGCTCCCACAGAAACAAGAAAGATGATGTCGATCGGCAAACAGCTAGAAATTACATTCTAAATTTATTTCAGAAGAACCCTGTTATCAGTAATTCACAACTAGATCTCCCACATAACCTTAAAACTCATGTGTATGAATCCCTGAAAATATTAGCGGTCTCAAGACCATCCTCTCAAGATTGGAAATTTAAAGAGAAATCAGATATATCATTCATTGAACTCTACCCAGACATTGCTAAAAGCCAAGAACAGAACTGGGAACGCTTGGATAGGTTGTTGGCACAGAAAATGAATACTGACCGTGGTGTGAAGAATGCTAGTATGACTATTAAGCCTGGAAAATCGCTGAATTCTGATAAAGGTACTACAAAACGTACAAGTGAAGTTCACAGTGGGGGAAAGACCATGTCAGATGATACTCGAGCAGCTCTACCAGAGGCTATTAAAGAAGTTCTTCAAGAACACAAGGTTTGCAAGTAAGTTATTGGAACTTTAACCTCTGCACATTTCACATCTGCTTTAAAAGTGTATCATTTTTTTATCATTCAATATGATTAATACGATCAACCATGAAGTTATTAGAATTGATTCATTGATAGAAGTTTCTTTCTCATCATGTTGCTTTGACTTATATGCAATTTTCTTGGCAGCTTTCAGCTTATATGTGAAGGATTACGTAGGTTGGCAGTTAGAAAATCTACTCTTCCCAAGGTTGATCCTAAAAATAAAAAGGTTATAGCTGCAGCATATGGTGTAGAGGCTCCTCCACAGGAGCTGCAGAAAGTCATAAGTCAAGTTGCGGTAGACATTCATGGTTCATATGTCTTGGAATCATCGCCAGAACACCCAGAGCATAATAAGTTGAGGTTGTTCCCATTTCTTTTATGTATTCACTATTAAGTACCTAAAATATATGATGGTGTTCCCCTTAGGTAGGGCTTGATATATCAACAGAAGAGGCTGTGAGAATCATTTGTCATGTTTTCTTAACCGTTACTATGATGGTATTGTGGCGTCCACGTTCCAAGGTTATTTCAGAATGAGCCAGATTTCTTCCATTGAAATTAACTTTAAATTTGTGTTTGTTCTTGCAGGAAAGTTGTAATTGATCTTCTAATCGCAAAAGAAGCTAATGCGAAGCTTAGAAAGGCTGATGTTTTTGAAGCTGCTAGGATTTCTCTTGGAAGGGAAATCAATAATAATGAATATAGCAAGGTCAGTTGTATTTCATGTTTGTGATCTGGCAGTGTTACATTGGTTGTCAAGCAACCAAACATAACCTTACTCCTTTCTCCATGCTTGGGACTGTTTGCTTTAAAATTTTCTATAAAAATACCATAGATCTCTTCTTGTTGCCCTATGTTCCCAACTCTGTTGTTGAACCATCTAATGTTCTCATCTATCAGCAAGCCAGCAAAGCACATTGAATTCTTCTTACTTTGTTACTCGCAGTTTTTGTAGCAAACCTTTGGTTTTGTGTTGCAACTTGGCATCTGATTGCACGTTGCTTCTTGATAAACCTTACCTGTGCTGGAGGCTTTGATAATGGCTCGATTAATGACAATGAAAACCAAATCTTAGAATCATTATTTATTTAGTTTTATTTTGTACTTTAGCTTATTATGATGTTTAGATGCAATTCTGAGCATTTGTTTATAAACCAAAAATATGATTCCCGGTTCTTATGCAGGTCATGAATGATTTTTGCGTGTCCAGAGGGTCTGCATGGGTCTTAAAATCCGGCGATGGCGGTCCAAAATAATCCTGAAAAACTGATGATTGGATTGATGACAAAATTTATTCTTGGTTCAAGGAAATGCGAGTTGCCAGATTCATTTTTTCTTTCTTTTTAGGAAGTACATACTATCGTACTATGATAGTTATATACACACATCATGAATTTCTACAACCTACTTATAAATTTTGTTTCCGCATTTTCTTGCATTCACGGAAGTTGTGACTTGTGAGTTTTTTCCAATCAATGGCTGGGGTGCCAATTCTAATTTGGTATTGTTTTTTTTTTTTTTCAATTTCTGAAGTTTTTATTTAACTTACAAAATATTAAAAGTAAGAACCAAAAATCTAAAAATAAACTTAAAAAATTTAAAACTGAGAGATACTAAAATTAAAAATGATTAAACCTAACAAAATATAATTTAAAAAATATTAAAACTAAAAAAAATTAAAAATTGAAAAGGATTAAAAAGAAAAAGGAAAAGGGAGATTCACTGCCCACCCCTCCACCCCTGTCCTTTCTTTTATCAATTAAATTGAAAATTGTTTAAACATGTAATTGTTATAAGTAAACTAACAGTATAATAAATTATTAAATCACCCCTCCACCCCTGTCCTTTCTTCTATCAATTAAATTGAAAATTGTTTAAACATGTAATTATTATAAGTAAACTAACAGTATAATAAATTATTAAAATCTCTATTTATTAATCATAATTACATAATTAAATAATTTTTAATTTAATTAATTTTTTAAAGAGATAATATTTATAATTATATTTAACAAATAAACGATTTTAATCATAAATTTATAATATGAAATTAAAATAATAAAATAAAAAGTGGATAACATTCTCTTGAAATATGCATCTAGAGTATGTTTTGACCCCTTAAAACAAGTGTTGAGTGACAAACTAGATGCATGGAACATATGTTTCGGCCTTTCTACTGAGCAGTCCACTCATTATAAATAGGCGGGCTTCAAATTCCCTTCCACCTCCGGCCCTTTCAGTTTTGTGGGCTTAAAAAAAGCCTTTTTACTAATGTGTCGTTTTCTTTCTTTTTTTTGGGCAGAAGCCGCAGAACTAAATAGGTAGTTCTAGAACCTTGGATTTGTTTCATTTAGCCCTTTTTTTTTTTTTTCCCATTTTTTTGCTTTCTTTCTTTTTACATATTTAAACCCCATTTAAACCTCTATTAATTTGCAATAATATTACCATATAAAAATAAATTTTACCATAATTCCTATCGAAAAAAGGATTTACCATAATATTTTTGTTATAGTTAAAATTTTACCATAATATTTGTTTTTCCTTGTAATAACCGGATTCCTCTTTTCCACATCAACGACTACGCGCCCTATAAAGTGAGAAAGCCCTTTTTGCAAGCCCTAGAATTCTCAGCGATTCGAGTCAGTCTCGTCTTCTATTATCGCAGACAATTAATTTTCCCGAGAAACAAACGCGAAGTAAGATTGAGGAACTGCGAGAAAATCCGAGAGGCCTGAGAGCAAAGATGACAGACTACGAAGGAAGGTACGAAGGGAACGGAGAGGACGCTGACAACTATGGCGGTGGTTCCTCTCCTCAACCTCGTGCTACCAACCATGGCGGTCCCGACGATTATAGCGATTCCAAATCTCAGGTACACCTTGTGTTGCCTACATGTTCAAGTGCCGGGGTTTTTATTTTGCTTCAGGTTACATAATTCTAAGATCGTTGCAACTAGCGGGTTTGAATTTTGTGGTTTTAGTGAATTTTAGTTTTTTTTTTTAATGTTGAGTTTCTCTCTTTCTTTTTTGAATATAGGCTTTTATAATACAAGGTTGCATTAAGAGGGTGATTTTAGGGTTTTGGTTGGGCTTCATACTCAATACACAATTCTATTGTTCTTGCAATCATGCAATCTTTGTTATATGTATGATGGTAGTTGAAAGTATGTGTTTGTCTTCCATACATAGTCAGATAGTACTCTATGTAGATCGTAAAACGTGTGTTCTGGCTTTGTCAGTATTATGTAGTATGTAGTATTCAATTATATCTGAGACATCCAATTTTAAAAAAGGCTTGTTAATATTAATAGCACTAGAATTTCAGGTTTGTTTTGTATTGGATAATAGACTCTTTTTCCTTTACCTCTTCTGATAGAATATTGTGTCTAAAATATCTGGCTGAGAAAGGTGTGCATTTTCATTATTTACCTCTAATGTATACTGATGTATTGTCTCTTTTGCAGCATGGCTCTCGTGATTATGAGAGAGCGTCTTCAAAGAGTAGAGAAAAGGAAAGAGAAAAAGGGCGTGATAAGGAGAGGGACAGGGACAGGGACAGAGATCGGGAGAGGGACAAGGATAGGGATAGGGGGAGAAGCAAGGACAAAGATAGGGAAAGGGACAGGGATAGGGATAGAGACAGGGATAGGGACAGAGAGAGGGACCGAGAGAGGGATCGTGATCGTCATCATAGAGACCGCCACAGGGAACGTGAAAGAAGTGAGCGGCGGAGAGATAAGGATGATGATGATGAGGATCACTACCGTAGCCGGGACTATGATAGGTATGAATAATTTTGACTTTGTTATCTACCTGTGAAATGAATGTGCTGTTAGGAAACAAGGAATGTAATGTCTACCAAGTTTGTATCTTTGATACAATTTTGGTTCTTCAAAATTTTTATACTGTTATGTAAATATTGTGTGAATTGACCCAGTGAAGCTTTTCCTTTTCTAAATTTCAGTCTTCAAGAAACTATATCCTTTCTATTCTTTTGGTCTTACTATTTTTTACGTAATGATTCCTACAGGCGGAGGGATTATGACAGAGACAGGGAGGATAGGCATAGACGCAAGTCTCGGTCTCGTTCAAGGGCTAGATCTGAGCACAAATCTAGATCGAGGTCACGTTCTCGTTCACGTTCGAAAAGGTAGGGTGTGTGAGAGACTAGTAATGTTATTATGGATGGAAAACGTGGTTGAATAATTTTGAAAACTCCCAAATTTTGTAGCAGACCCCACATATTTTTGAAATAAACTCTTTGTTTACTTGAGTTCTTATCTCTTATTCTCTTCTCCATTTTTCGGCTCTCATGGTGAACTCTTGTTTCTGGGCGTTGTTTACTTCTACTCTTCATTATTCTCTGAATGTTTGACTATGCATGAGCATGCTGCATGGTTTTGATTTAGAAAAGGATTTTTTATGGACTATGCACAAATATCTATTATCCTGATAACTTAAGATTTGTTGGTAATATGAGATTTGTACTATTTACTGTAATTTTTTGAACAGATGTCTTCCCAGTTTTTTCTTCCTGTTATTTGGTATCTGTTTTGATTACTGTCATTTTTCCAGGTGTGTGAACTTTCAAAAATTGTTTTGCTTGAAATATCTGTACTTACAGTGTTTTACCTTGTGTATAAAATCTTTCATTTATTCCTTTCCCTTCTGTTAGGGTGCATCTTATAATATGTAGCCTCTTTGGCTGATTTTTCAAAATCTGCTTTAAAAAACCAGTAGTTCAGTTGTTTTCATATTTCTCTAATTCCTTAACTGAAAATAGTTCCTGAAAACTTGTTTGGCTGCATTTTTTTGGCCTGTTTTCTTTTTGCAATATTTTAATGACCAGAAGCTGTTCTAAAAGAAGGAACTGAACAGGATCTTGCGTTCTCCTTTTATATTGGTCTTTGCTGGTTTTATTTTAATGAGCCTTCTAACTAGCACTGACAAGAAAATGCCAATATTACTGTTGAATATTGGTAGCAATAGTGTTTTGTTCATAAAAAGTACAAATCACTTTAGCTAACAAGGTATTTTTCATAATTAAATGAACATATTAACCATATCTATCTGTTTATTTCACTTTATTTGATTACAGTACAATTTCTCAGTGTGGTGGTGAAGACATGTTTCTGTTTTATTTATTTTTGGGTGAGTATAAATATAAAGATAAATATCGAACTCTACAACAATCATATTATGTAGTGAAATATACAACTATTAAATTCTATGTAGTCTTTATTAGAGATCTTTTTTATATGAATTTAATGTTGGTATAAATTTATTTGGGATAAGCCAGGTAATCTTCTTAGATTTAAGGTTCTCTATGATTGTGGTAATAAATTCTCTCACAGAACCTATGTTGTTAGCCTCAGTTTTTTAATTTACCACTTGTACATTGGCTTTGTTGTTGGTATCCTGACATTAACTACTTGCAGCAAAAGGATTAGCGGTTTCGACATGGCACCTCCTGCTTCTGCAATGCTAGCTGGTGCTGCTGCTGCTGCTGCAGCAGGTACATTTACTCTTCTATACTTGGGATTGCTATAATCTGTTAACTGCTTTTTGTTTTTGTTGGACTAGTGTGGAAAGTTCGTATCCAATTGCATGGTGTTATTTTGGTAAGCTATATTTTGTTCCTTCACTTGTGCATATAGTATTTATAAAGCCGTGGTCTCTGGATGGGTTATAATATTTTTTATTGTTTACTTGGTGACATATTTCTGGGACTGAGAGATCTTTCTGGTTTTTCCTTGTGTTTGGTGTTTTGTTTGTTTGTTTCTATGTCTTGTCCTTTGTTGTAAGAAGGCAATGTTGGGCTACTTGCCCCACTGTGCTGACAATGGGTGTGAGCCGACTTCTGTAGCTTTTTTGTACAAGGAGGAATCAATGCACCGGTTTGATGGATCTTGTTCGTCTTCAACTGGCATCTATTGCCTTTTTTGGTAGTCTTACAAATATTTCTTCCAGAACTTGTAAATGATGTATTTCTTTCATCTCCTTGATAAACTATATCTTTTGAAGGTTAGGATATGCTTAATCTAATGAGATTTCATGGAAAATGAAGATGCAGAGGAGTCATTTAGCACTTATATTCAATAATTCTTAGAAGTTAAAATATGGTAGTGATATGATGACTGAAATCCATTATAATTTCTTTGCAGGCCAGATTCAAGGGACTAGTCCAACCATTCCTGGGATGTTTCCAAACATGTTTCCTTTAACGACGGGTCAGGTATCTCTCTCTCTCTCTCTCTCTCTCTCTCTCTCTCTCTCTCTCTCTCCCTTCTCTCTCCCTCTCCCTCCCTCCCTCCCCCTCACCCTCTCCCTCTGCCTATGAAAATATCATGACACATACATCTAAGCTGTTTGAGTTTCATTAATTTTATATCTTTTGTGTATTTGCAGCAGTTTGGTGCCCTTCCAGTTATGCCTGTACAGGCAATGACTCAACAGGTTGCATGCTTGAGAATTGTTTTTTAGTGTGTATTTCTTACATATAATTCACATTTTCTGACATTAATATATATTTATTTGTGGTATCAGGCTACTAGGCATGCCCGGAGGGTGTACGTTGGAGGGCTTCCCCCTACAGCGAATGAACAGGTTTAGTACACCTTTTTGTTGACCTTTTATTGTTTGTACTCATCTACTTATGATTAGTAAGTGTTGTGGCTTGTTTTTTTTTTTTTTTCGAAATGATGGGAAAAAAGAAAAGCAATCTGGTTTACTGAAAATGAACAATATGTTTTAATGTACATGCATGCTTACACTTTCTTTTGGTTAACTTGGTTTCATCTGTCATCTGCAGTCAGTTGCTACATTTTTCAGCCAAGTTATGGCTGCAATTGGAGGGAACACTGCTGGTCCAGGTATGTTGATGTTTGCACTCAAATTTCTCATAGCCAAGTGCTGCTCTATAGATGATTGCCTAATTTTTTCTTATATGTTTCATGCAGGAGATGCTGTTGTTAATGTTTACATTAACCATGAGAAGAAATTTGCTTTTGTGGAGATGAGATCTGTTGAAGAGGCCAGCAATGCAATGGCTTTGGATGGAATTATTTTTGAGGTATTCTGTTCTTCCCTTTCACCACAGTATTGTTTGATATTTATGCAGCCCTGAGATTCTATTTACATGGTTTTGATTTCTACAATTTTCCCCCTTATTTGGGTAAATAATATATAGGGAGCTCCTGTTTTTTTGTCTGGTCAATGTCGATTTCAGGGAGCTCCTGTTAAGGTGAGGAGACCTAGTGACTACAACCCGTCTCTTGCTGCAACACTTGGTCCAAGCCAGCCCAATCCCAACCTGAACCTGGCTGCTGTTGGGCTAACACCGGGTTCTGCTGGTGGGCTTGAGGGTCCTGACCGCATTTTTGTGGGTGGGCTACCCTATTACTTTACAGAAGCACAGATCAAGGAGTTGCTCGAGTCTTTTGGACCCCTTCGGGGTTTTGATCTAGTGAAAGACAGGGAAACAGGGAACTCAAAAGGCTATGCCTTTTGTGTTTACCAAGATCTTTCAGTTACAGACATAGCTTGTGCAGCACTGAATGGGATTAAAATGGGTGACAAGACACTGACAGTTAGGCGTGCTAACCAAGGTGCCAACCAGCCAAAACCAGAGCAAGAGAGTGTTTTGTTGCATGCGCAGCAGCAAATTGCATTGCAGGTAGAGTGAAATCTCAATTTTTTTAAATAAAAGTTTTATGGACAGGTTGCTCTCACTGCTTTCAAAATGTCTTGAACTAAATAATGTTGATTTGATTTGATTCTGACTTCTTGTTTAAATTATGTTTGTTTCTTTTGCAGAGGTTCATGTTGTTGCAACAGCCCGGCCCTGTGGCCACAAAGGTTTTATGTTTAACTCAAGTAGTTACTGTGGATGAGCTGAGGGATGATGATGAGTACGAAGATATTTTGTATGATATGAAGCAAGAAGGCGGAAAGTTTGGTAAATCACCATCACTCATTGTTAATTTCACTTATTCTAGTCTGTTTCAATTAAAATACAAAGTTTAATGTGGTATTGATTTTTTTTCTTCTTTTTGTTATTATCTTTCTGTTTTACAGCCTATTTGTAGTCCCACATTCTGCTATAAAGAATCAGCCCTAACATTCAGACAGAAGCTTCCTTAACCTTCTAACTGAATTTACCTGAGATTGTTTTGTTGTCTATTTTTATGATTTATTTGGTTTCACTGATTTGCAGGTGCATTAGTGAATGTCATCATCCCACGTCCAAGACCAGATGGTGAACCATCACCTGGAGTTGGGAAGGTCTGTTTTAATTTCTAGTTATTAATAATAATCTGATTATAAGTCTATAGTACGCACACTGTATGACATACAAACGGATCCAATAGTTCACAAATCTATGCCTCAATATGGAAAAGTTAATCGAAATTCAAGGGTAAAATAGTGTTAGTATGCCATGCGTGTTTGTACCATAGATTTTTTATTCCTGATATAAAGGGTTTGGTCTTATACTTACTGAAAATATTCTCTGTTCCCAGGTGTTTTTGGAGTACGCAGATGTTGATGGTTCTACAAAAGCCCGTGCAGGGTTGAATGGCAGAAAATTTGGTGGCAATCCGGTTGTAGCAGTCTTCTATCCGGAGGACAAATTCTCGCAGGGAGACTATGAGGGTTAATTAGTTTAATATAATGTAGTTACTGGATTATAAAACCCTTGTGTTTGCAGTATTCTCATGAATTTTAAAGATTTGTGTTCTCTCTCTCCCTACGATTTTTTTTTCTTTTTCTTCTTTTTCTATGAACAGGCTAAATTGATGATAAATGAAAACAAAACTTCCATGCACCAGTGGTATTCAATGTGGCTTATATATGTACATTCTGTTGCTAGCACATCACTAATATGGATGAGACACTATCTACCCCATGTTTAATGACCAATTCTCTTGAAAAAGACTTTTTTTATCGTAATTATTACAACAAATGTGTGAAGAGTGTTACTATTCTCACTCTAATTTTTTCACCTCGCTTCATAAATATATTAATAACTTGTTTAATCTTTGCAAAATGACTTTTAAAGATTTATGTAAACAAAAGAATACTCTACCCATTCACTTCTCTATGTACATTTAAATTAATTTCATCTTCTCTTCTCTTTAAAAAACCCCTGCGTGTTTAAAAAGTGGGTAATTCATTCTTATACGAACAAAGACCAAAAGTCAAATGTAGCCTAATAAATTCTGCTCGAGTTGGGCCCTAGCTTGAGCATCTTATAGCCTGTATCTACACTAGGTTATAGGTCCAAGAAGCTTGGTCCATTTACATGGGCCGATCCAACATGGAATTGTTTTCTTTTCTTCTTGTTAACCGGTGGATAGTTTGAACCTAAAACCCTAACATTTCAAGAAAAAGAAGTCCTTCCCATTACCCAAAAACCCTAAAAATGCCTTCTTCAATTCCAATCCGCCATCTCCGCCACCTCCGCCACCTCTCGACCACCGCTGCTAAATCTTCAATCTCCATCTCAAAAGTGAAATCGAAGCTCCGAACCGAGCACGACCCTGACAAAGCCCTAGAGATTTACTCTTCACTCTCCTCACTCTCCTTATCTCCCACCTCCTCTCGCTACGCTCAGGACCTCACCGTCCGTCGCCTCGCCAAGTCTCACCGCTTCGCGGACATCGAATCCTTCATCGAATCGCACAAAAATGACCCCAAAATCATCCAAGAGCCATACCTGTCCACCCTTATCCGATCGTACGGCCGAGCCGGCATGTTCGAGCACGCATTGCGGACATTTGAACAAATGGACCAGTTGGGTACTCCCAGGTCGGTCATTTCATTCAATTCTCTGTTAACTGCTTGCAACCTTGCGAAAAAGTTTGATAAAGTGCCCCAGCTGTTCGATGAAATTCCCAACAAGTATGGCGTCTCGCCCGATAAGGTGTCGTATGGGATATTTATCAAGTCGTATTGTGAGGTGGGTAAGCCCGAGAAGGCGATTGAGACCTTGAGAATGATGGAGGAGAAGGGTATTGAGATAACCGCGGTAACGTTTACGACGATATTTAATGCTTTGTATAAGAAGGGGAATGGGGAGGAGGCCGATAATTTGTGGAACGAGATGGTGAAGAAAGGTTGTGAGGTTGATGTTGCGGCCTATAATGTTCGGATTATGTATGCCCACGGCGGGAACCCGGAAAATGTGAAAGCTTTGATTGATGAAATGATCAATGCTGGGCTGAAACCCGACACTATTAGTTTTAATTACTTGATGACTTGTTATTTCAGGAGTGGTATGGTGGAAGAAGCTAAGAAGGTTTATGAGGGGTTGGAGGAAAAAGGGTGTTATCCAAATGCAGCAACTTTTAGAACTTTGATATTTCATCTCTGTAGGAGTGAGGATTATGGGCACGCGTATAAGCTTTTCAAGAAGAGTGTGGAGGTGCATAAGATTCCAGACTTTAATACTATGAAGTATTTGGCGGAAGGATTGGTTAAGAAAAAGAAGTTGAAGGAGGCCAAGGGATTAATACGCACAATTAAGAAGAAGTTCCCTCCTAATGTTTTGAATGCCTGGAGGAAAGTGGAGGACGGTCTTGGTTTGTCTTCTGATAATAATGCTTCGTCTGTCCCTCATGAGGCTGAAGAGGCTACAGCATAAGTATTGATGGAATTCTGGGTCGTTGAATGCTTGGATTGCTTCATCTGTGGCTGCGGCAAGTGAGCTGATCTCATTTGAACTGTGCCAAAAGGATGTCGATTGGTTGAGGAAGCAAGTTTGGAGCTTTTTGGAATCATAACGCTGTAAAAGCTTCAATTTTGACTTTTTATGTTAGTTTTCTTCTCTTAGCCTGCCATCTGGTTGAGTCTGTTCACCACTTGTGCTACAAAAATATTACTTGGCTCATCTAGCAGTTAGTAAGATTTCTTTGTTTGTCTTTTATTTAGACAAGGAGGCAGACCTATTTTAACATGCTATTTCCGACATTAGCATCCTGCTTATGCCATTGCCAGTTTTCTCTACACTTACTCTGTATTTTTGTTTTTTTAAATAATATACCACCTTATTGGCGTCAATTCAGTGGTCTACTAGGAATTTTGGATGTGATCAAGGAGGAGGAAGTCTGCTGATTAAGAGTCTGTCTAAAAGTCAAACAAAAAAACACCCATCTCATCAAGCATGCTTGATAAACAATACCAGAGGAGTTTAACATCAACCAATATTGTTATGTCATGGTTAAGGAGAGAGAGAGAGTCTCACTGATTGCATATTGTAGAAGAGAGAGTCAGGCAGAGGAGAGAAATAATGAACAAGAGTGCAAGAGAAAGAAAAAAACTCATAATCACTATTAGCCGTAGGATTCAATTAAATGCATGACATTTTGTGGTTAAAAATTCAAGCAAGGAGATGATCCAAATCCTCAATTATTTACTTTTGGTAAATAGAGTAGGAAGGACATAGTTCAGAAGAAAGGGAGAATATACACAGTAACACAGATGCCATGAAGACTTAAATAGCTCCCGGGGAGTAGGAGTGAACTTTCACGTCTTCACACTCTACCAAGTGAAACCAAGATGCCATCGCTTATGTCTGGCAATCTCAACAATCGGTTCTCTTTCCCTTTCCCTTTCTTGTCTTGTATTATTAATTTAGGTTTTTGTTACCGCCTGTTGTTTGCAGGAAAATGAGAAATTAATCAGATAGGTTTTAAGTTGAGCTGTCCTACTTTTGGTTCAAGTTGTTGAATTTGTTTAACTGCTTTCAGGTTACAGAAGAACTATGGGAGTTGTTTGTGCAGGCCAGCTGTGTTGGTATGTACTTCTTTCCCTCTTTGCCTTCAATCAATTTCAGATGAAGCTGAATCCACAATAATAGTCTTGTATGGAGTAGATTAAAGCCTACTTTGTAGATTTTGATGGTTGCATGCTGTGAAAAACTCACAATGAAAATATGTGAATTTGATTTGCTTAAGATTTATTACAGTTTGAGCTTCTTCCTATTTCAATTAATGTGTATGAATTTGTTGATTTTTGTAGTTGAGTAAGTGTTGCGCATGAACCACAGTACTCTTTTATTTTTATTTTTATTTTTTATTATTTTTTATAAAGTTACTCTAGCTCCCTTTTCCCAGTTATAGTTTTCTACTTCTGACAATTTACTTTTCATTTGACTGGTATACAGGGTAAGTAAGGTATTGAACTTATGGTTTTTCTGGGTTCTGTACGTTTTGTGCCACATAGAAAGGTAGCAATTATACAACATATAGGGGGAAAAGCATTCTGTTCAGTCTATGCATACAAAATATCATATATGTAATGCCACTTGATGGCTTGCGTGAATTATTTGGTTTCAGGCATCCAAAGATAAAAAGAGCTTGGACACGGGCAAACCATTTACTGGAAATCTTGATCCTGTAAGTTTTTATGACTTTTTCAAAATCATGAGAATTGATACTCTGTGACATCCATGCTGATGTTAGGTTTAAAACTGATATTCGTTGTAGGATGTGGAAGTACATCCAGTGCATTTTGCATAGGATATTTTGAAAAAAAAATTCATAACCTAATAGAACTTCTTTCAAAGTATTATTTTTTCAGAGAGGTTTTTGTCTTTCTTCCTCTTATATTTCCAGAAAACAAAACAAGAAAAGGAAGAAGGCATCATGTCATATGTATGGGTATGTGATCATTTCAGCATAACATATTCAAAAACCTTTTGATGGTCACGAAATTCTTCACAAGCGTAAACACATTTTTTGGTTTTATGGAATTCTTTGCTCTTTTGTCAATAAGTTTTATAATGAACCTATTTGGAGGGTAGAGTCATGCATAACGGTCATCACCAGTTCTTTGACTTATGTGCTAAACTAAGTAATGATGCTAAGCCCTTGTGGTTGGTCTAAGTGGTGAGAGAGGATGGGGAATGGTTAGGATTAGGATAGTTGAAGGGTTCAATCCCTTCCAATGCTAAGCTGGAACTTCCCATTAGATAAGAGAGTACCCACATTACAGTCACATAAGCTATGATATAGCTTTTTGACCAAAAACAAAATGCTACAATTTGGCTTCATTAGTTCTCTTATCCAGCTAATGAGACCCCAAAACCGGAACTTCCCATAGATTTGGCTTCATTAGCTATGATTTCTTTGAGAAAGCTGTTAGCAGCTATTGAGGTACGCGACCTTCACTGTCCTCCTAATAATTTTAATTTATTTTAAAATCAGCTGGAAATGTACAGTATATGGATGAGTAACTTGTTATTAACTTCTTATAAAATGTTGTAGTAGTTTGAGTATCTAAACTAGAGTCAAACTACTAAGAATAAAACTGAATTTCTGCTAAGGATTGTTAAGACTTAGAGTTCCATGCTATGATTCCTTTAAGAATTTGTATAGGCTTGTGGCAATTATATTTTGTTTTGGTTTTAAAGCCAATGTCAGAAGGATAATATTTTAGTGCCACTACACACGTGTATAATGGTTTTTCTTCATTGTTGCAATGCTTGCTGAAATGGTGGCTTTTCGTGTGGAATTGATTTAGAATCTGAATTTCTTTTTCTTGCTCTGTTTTTCTAATGCCACTGTGCCAGTATCTATGTTTTCGGCAATCATCCAATAATAGTGTCATATGCATACGAGGACACTAAAGGGGAGCATCATGGTAGATGGTACTCTGGCAGGTAAGCCTTCTTATGTACTTAGCTGCTTCTTCTGTGTATGTAATTTCTCTTTGCCACATGAAAGCTTCTGCTTTAATAAGACGGTGGTAATGTTTAATGTAGTGAGACCATGATAGTTGATAGAATCAAAAATGATATGATTATGATTTGTTTTACCATTCTGTATGTTGATCTGTGCAGCATTTGTGTTTATACTAGCAGGGACCAGAATTTGATTCGTGACAAGTTTTTATCATCTTTGTATTCGCTAGTACTATAGCACATTGTGCATGTGGAATAGACCATAGTAGTTTGATTGGCTTTAGAATGAGTTTTGGCTGCAGCAACCAATTAGCTGTAATGCCTCCACCTCCACAGGCTGCTCCAGCTCCTCCAAGGTCTATTCCACCACCTTTGGCTATCAGAACTAACCACCTCTTTGGCGGCTGCCACCTCTCCCTCGGATGAGGCCCTCTAACATGCCGCACACATCCATCTGCCGATCTCAGTAATCCTCCACTACCACCTCCCTTT
Organism: Purshia tridentata; assembly: GCA_003254885.1. NCBI lineage: Eukaryota > Viridiplantae > Streptophyta > Magnoliopsida > Rosales > Rosaceae > Purshia > Purshia tridentata. The sequence goes on along the minus strand of QANT01004401.1, from coordinate 46,631 downwards.
GAGTTGACTGACCTGAACTAGTTGTAACTCAATTTAATGGCTTGAAATGGATGTTTCTTGTTCCGCTTATTGCTTGGTATAAATTTCTTCTTTAACTTTTAGATTAGCACAAGAAACAATTTGAAATGATTACTGATTAGAGACGACTACTTTCTTTGCGTGCATGGTTCTTTCTTCAAAATCTGGTTTTCTAGAAGTAGCCTGAGTTCTATTACGACTTGTACAACATTTTCTGGATTCTCCTCCCTCATCCTAAAAATTTACGTAGCAGGCTTCAGAATCCACTGCTATTTCATGTGCAATTGGAAACAAAAATACAATCTTCAGATTCAACGTACCGAATAAGAGCTGGAACCAACCCTCACAAATGTATTGAATTAAGTTCAAATTAACTCAAAGTTACTCAACCATAAACCTACGGGAATTCACAGAGACTGATCAATGGAAAAGTTGTATGAAATAATGAAGTGAAAATCAAGGTGTTTCCGGATCTCATCCCTGGGCCAGTTATTCAGTGATTGTAATAACATCTATAAACACCAACAGGTGTACAATTTAGCTTTTTATTATTAAAAAGAGTATATATCATTACCAATATATAATTGTAAATATAATCAAATTTTTTTCTTTTTTCGAAAATAGATTCCTGTAGTAAACTATTGGTCTTAATGCCATAACAGTAGCCCATATCTCTTTCTTCTGTTCTGGGACAAGAAAGAACTAAACACTAACAGGCCCTCTGTTGTTTCTGTAATTCTGTAACTTAGTTGGGAGGGACAAATCACAAATGGACAAATGGGAAATAGCTAGTTAGGAGCTAGGCTTGTTGTGCCCTTTGATCCTCTGCAATTTGTGCCTCAATCCCAATGCAATATACAAAAAGATAAGAATCCAAGGGTGGATATTGGGTTATGAACTTATGAATGACTCTTGAATCCTGATCGAGTTCGCAGTTCCCACAACCGTGACAGCTGACTGATGAAACAGAGAAAAATGATCAAGATTCAAGCATGCTTTGCTTTACTAAAATACCAATGTTAGTAAGTAGTAACTAGCAAGTAAGATTGATTCATAGATATGTACATACATAGCAACCAATTCAAAAAGAAGTGAACTCACTCAGCTCTCTCTCATGCGCCAAAAGAAGGTGTCTGTGGCTTCATTGGAAGGAGTGCCTATTTTCAGCCAATTCCTCAGGTGGGTAAGGAATCTCTGATACCGTGTGTGACCTCTACAACACTGAAAATTACTATTTCCAGGAAAGATTCACTCCAGGCCTGAGTGATAGAGATAGAGAGAGACAGAGAGAGCTAAACAGACCCATTCACAGTGTGAGTAAAGTCTCACTTTTGACTGCAGTGCTGGTCACAAGTGAGATGTATGTGCCATTAAGGGCATAATAGTAGTAGTGGAGAAGGGTGATGGTTTACGTCTGATCGATCGGTTTATTACATATATGGTTATGTCTTGGATTGGAAGGAACACTAAGATGGAGACCTCACTCAAGACTGAGACTGACTGATCATGACTCATGAGGAAGAGGGCCATTAAATTCATCCTAGATATATGGATCCAATTCCATTGTGTACTTTACGTTACGTGTGCATTCAATGAGGGTTCATTTTCTTGCTTCTATTTTTGCGTAACAAGAGAAAGTGAAAGAAAGAAAGAACAACCCCATTTTTCATTTGTCTAATACCATGTTAAATTGCCAATATATGTTTAACACTGATTATGTAGAATCTTATTTGAAAGTAAAATCTGAATCGATAATCTTATACCATAACAAATAAGCTAGAATAACACTCAATTTAAGTAGTTAACAAACATTTAGCAATGTTTTCATGAAAACAAAAAAAGTTAGATAATTTCCATGCATGTGCAGTGCAATAAATAATCAGCGTGCAAAGCGGAGAGGATTGGGGTCCCGATTTATTCATGTTTCAAAGTAACAACGTACATCGATCATTTCAGCCATGGCCTTTTAATCATATGGGTCAGCTCAATGCTTGGTCGCTGAACATCCCAATGTTTTCAAGCTTTATAACTCCGCTCGGTGCTCTGTCAAACCATCATCATTTCATGCCCACCAAAAAGTGAAAACTCGTTTATTAGCTGCTGTATCTTTACTTGCATCGATCCTCCATGGGTTTCTTTGAACGTTGCTCTTTTCAACGTGGCTTTCACTATCACTACCTCTAATTCGCTTTATAATTAAGGATACAATATACCCATTCATGACTGTTAAAGGGTTGGGTTAACGTTAATCAACTTAATTAGCAAGTAATTAATTAATGGCAGTGGAGTCAACAATGGAATTTTACATATATATATATAAGCTTGCCAGCTAACAGACAGTGAAATGTAGAATTAGCCTATCATATGAGCTAGCGAATGAAATATTTTTCTCGCACATAATAATTATTTATTGAGAGGAAAAGTTAAAAGTAAATGAAGGTTGCTTTGCTTCCCCTCCATTGCCTAGAAAGAACACAATTCGTTGTGAGATTTAGGTACACCAAGCAACTGTACGTCGAATTTATTAGCAAGCTAGCCAGCACATCTGTGAATTTTCTGAATCGATATTCATGCATTTATGTCTAACAGCTTCTTTCAACTAATCAACTACCTCTTTCTACGGACGTACGTAGAAGAAGATGTGCATGAGAACGATCCAACCACCGACTCGCACTCCTTACGCAATAACTCATCAACGAGTTTCGCACGGCGTACTCACAACTCAAACTCACCAAGTACTTTAAAATATGTACATGCAATTAATGAGAAACGAAATGAGCCATGCATATATGCATCATCTTAATTAAAGCCTTTAATTAATTAGCTCATTAGTCTCCATATATTACATAAATTAAGTACCTAATTAACTTAAAAACAAAAAAGATAAAGTGATCGAAATTAACTAAAGAGATCGATCTAATTTGTATTTTATAATTTTAATTAATTAAAGAGCTCTAGAAACTCTCGGCCCCGAAGATCTGGTCGCAGAGAACAAACCCTCCCAAATCTCCGAGAAAGCTTCAACAATAACCTCATGGTGGTGCCTCGAATTGAGCGACAAGAAGCAATGGAGGAGCTGCTCCAAATCCTCCTCCTCGAACATCTGCTTCTCCAGAATCATCTCCATCATCGACCTCTTGAAGTCCTCGTACGGATCCTCCGACCTCTTCACCACCGCGAAGCTCTCCCTCACCTTCCCCTCCACCGTGCACGGTATCAGCCTCTGGAACACAGAAAGCCTCGCCGGAACCAACATTTGATCGTCGCTCTCTGATTTCCTCGAAACGCTGCGTTTAGCCTTCTTTGCTCTGCTCCTCATCTTCTTCTTGCTTCGCCTGCTCGGGAAATTAGCATCCGGTGTGTGCTCGCGTATGGTTTCCAGGTGGTGCGGATTGAATAATAGATCGGATGATGACGTGTCGGTCGAGAAGCTTCTCGAAGACGAAACCAGCGTTTCGCTTTCTAATTCGTCCTCGTCGTCCAAACCGGCTTCGCTGCTGCTGAAAATTCCGCTTTCAGCGGACGAGGTGCTGATGCGGATCATACGACTCGTCATTTTTCTATTCTTGACTCGTCGTTTCTTCTTCTTTTCCGCTTTGGGAGGTGGCGAAACGGAGACGTCGTCGTTTGAGGAAGTGTATATTTTGCGGCGCGGGGTCTTATTGTTGTCGTGCACCTTGGCGACGACGTGCCACCTGTCCTCTCTTTCCCACTGGAACTGATGATCGGGCGGTGGTGATTCGCTGCGGTCGTCGTCAGAGAGCGTGGGTCTGGATCCGAAACCACAGCCGACGGATTGGAATGCAGATGACACGTGCCGCTTGATGGAAGAGTGATGTCGGGTTTTGGACGTTGCTGATGGTTGTTTTGGGGTGGCGGTGAATGGGAAGTGTGACTGGTTGATCATCATGAGTTTGTGGTTGACTAATGGTGGGGATGGTCGGAGGAATGAAGGGACAGGATTAGCTGGGAGAGTGGAGGGGTCTTTTGAACGGCAGGATTGGAAGGAAGGGATCACTCGGGATATTCGGAGCCTGAAACGTTTCGCCATGGACGTTTCTTGTTCTTAACTCCCTGTTTTGTGTTGGAGACTTTTGGAGAGGCTAGTACAGCAGTGTCACTGTTTTGATTCTTTTTGAATATCAATGGTGAGACTTATATAGAAAGTTCTGTGCCCATTTATTAATTACTTTCTTACTTTTCTAGTCAAAAAATGGAGGACAAGGAAAAAGAAAATGAACAATTAATATTGTTAATATTGCAGATATTGGGTAACAAGCTAAATTACTCATAGTGTACCAAAATACTATCCCATTTTCTCAAATTAAAAAAAAAAATGGCAATGTTTATTAGATTTGGATTCCCTACTAGATTTACAAATTCAAATGATTATAAATATAAATTCCTTGTTTAAAACTATACAATATCAATGCACATATAATGTTGATGAGTTTTATATGTTATGTTAGCAGATGCACAATTCGAATTATTTAACAATCTCATTAATAATTTACAGCACTTCTTGTTGAGTGTTTGATAGTATGAAAATTTGTAGCATCAAACATTCATACTTGATTTGCGGGTAAACTTAACGTAAAATCTCAACGAACTATTTTACATTATATAGGTGTGAACTTAATAAACGTTAAAAAAGTGGCATCATTGATCGGCTGTTAAAAAAAAAAGCATCAACCACTCGACAACAATACAAATGCACTTATGCACCTAAATTTCTCTTTTACTCTAATAGTCTTAGAACATATATAAAATATCAAATTATCTAACAAAAAGATTATTTTTCTATTAATGGTGATAACCATTTATTCTAAATGAGGATCGTTAATCATATAAAAGAGCAATAAACACTTAAAAGTATTTGTACTTGATCTGCTTTTATAAAGAGAGTGTTGTATATATGTTTGTTGTAACTTACTAAGTTGTACGTAATAATTTATGGGGAGGATAATATATTGTAATTTGTATGATATGTACAAACAGGTAGGCTATTGTCCCTTTGTGGCCTTAGTCAAAATATATGGGGGGGGGTCCCTATTTTTCTCTGCAGACTTGTGTAGGGCACTGGCATTGCTCTCTTCATTAATAATTTTTTGGGGAGAAGACAAACATTGCAAAGTAGCCGCCTTCCAAGAGAGTGTGACAGGCCTGAAAATTGGAGACCAAATATATAAATAAATAATAGGATCTGGGTGTATTGTAATGTAAGCAGGATCTGTCCGTACTGTAATGGATTCTCTGCAGATGAATAGATCACAAAAGTGTTTCAAAAAGATATAAATATCAGCTTATTAGATTCATTTCTTAGATTCCATTTACAATACAAAAATATTTGGGTCAAGGTTATCTCACCCCTCAATTTTATAATTTTCGCAATGTAGACGCATAATCGGAACCGTTCACATTTTAGATTACCTATTATAGATCATCCATGCAAAAAATTAACTCAATCAGAAATCATTTGGTTATATAATTGTTGTCAATTAAATAGAAAAAATGAATGGTTTCGAATTAAAGAGTGATTTTTTAATCAAACCGTTGATTTTTTCTATTTAATTGACAACAGTTCTATAACCAAATGATTTTCGATTGAGTTGATTTTTTGCATAGATGATTTATAATAAGTGATCTAAAATGTGAACGGTTCCGATTATGCGCCAATATTGTGAAAATTGTAAATTCGAGGGATGGGTGACCTCAAGGGTGACCCAAAAATTGTTCTTTACAATATTCTTTTGCGAGGCAAAGTCAATAGAGTCGAGACAAAGCTCATATCTTAAAGTTGGATTTTCACCTTGCAGGCTTTGCATACTCTGAAACCAACACATAATCACCCTTTAGTTGTATTATCAAGTAAAGATGCATGAGACCTCAAAAATTAAGGGTTCTAATTATTGAATTGCATTATTGAGTTGTTTCTAGAAAGAATGTTTACATTTTTCAATTTGTAATTAAGGGTTCTAATTTAAATTTGGTCTAAATCAATGAAGTTGGGAGTAATAATTCAATTGATATGTGTGAAGATTGAAGAAGACAAAAGAAAAGTAGGGAGAGCCGATGAGGAGCCAGATGAGGAGCCAGATGAGGAGCCAGCAATGCTGCAGAGTCAGAACTTATGAGTGGTAAAGTCCTTTTTGGTTCATAGAAAGAATGGCTATGTAGTCAAAAAGCAGAGTAAAAAAGCAAAGCAATGGCAATGCTTGTCGCTCCAAGCTAGCATTGAAATTGCATTTCGTATATGGTTTCCAAAAGCGTGCAAAATAGTGTTTGAGATTCAAGGTGTAGGCAGATTGTATTGTAGCCTCAAGGAAAAGAAAACTCAACCAGAAGAGGGAGCCATTCTCTCAAAACACTTGCTGGCATCCAAGGAAACAAAATCATCTTTGCATGCAAGTGTCTCTTCCCTTTTCTTCCTTTTTCTTTTTTGTCTTTTGGTTTTGGACCTCTTCTTTCGCAAATTGAATGCCCACATTCCACACTTGGGACAAAATTTGTGTGGAGTTGTACTGAGTTAATTTATTAACAATACGTATCAATCTTTTAATTGAACTATTATGTCATTCAATACTGTCACATAAAACGAACGTATCTATTGAACATTACTTATGTAATGACGCAAGTTTTTCCCACATTGTATCTTTCTCTTCTGTTTTGTAGTTTTTCTTTTTCTTTTTCCCCGTGTTACTCATACTTTTTGAGTTTGATATAATCAAATTAACCCATTACGGATTCCAATTGAAAATCGAATTTTTCACATGTGTTTGTGTTATATGATCCATTTTTTTTTCTCTTGTTGTGTATGAATTTGTAAGATCTAGTTTTTTCTTTTATTACAAGGAGGAAGAGAGTTCGAACCCGAATATGTAAGATGTAAGAGAGCTTTTGTCTTCGACCAATTATAAGGTTCAGTTGCTCTACTTTCTAAATTTGACATTGTAAAAGCTACCCACGTAGCCAGGTCGTAAACGGGCTGGGCTTCGTCTGATTAGAGTCTCTTTTACTGTTGGGCTTTTTCTCTAATCAATTGCATGTGATATATGATCTGTTGGCCCATATCTCAACTCTCCTCTTTTACAAAACCTGGCGACCTCAATGAGATTATGATTTGTGAGTTGTGACTATATATATAATATATGCATATGCTAGTTGCTACTATTATAAAGGCCTTGTGATGTTGAGGGGTTTTTAGATGCTGAAATTTCCAGCTCCACATTTGACCACTCCACCCGTTTTAGTAGAAAGAACGACAGTGACATAAAATTAGAACAATATTTATACATATGGGTCAATAGCAATTAAGTTTTTGGGTTTGGATCAGTCATCTAAAGTCATATATGAACCACCATCTTCCACTTAGTTTTTTTTTAACTAAACAAATGCAATTCCTTATAATCAAAATCGAAATTGACCCACCCTTTCAACATACCCAGTTACCCACCAAAGTATTTATTTATCTTTTTTATATAAAAAAAGAAGAACATCCCATAAACGAGAAAAGACACGTACAGTACAATATTATGATATTTAATAGGAGATATTATATGAAAAATGTTAATTATTCTCTTGTTGGAGTCTCCAACATGATATCTATGTTATTTATACGTTAATCTGTACGATATTAATAGATTCCAACACTTTTATTTGATAATTTGATTTCAAAAAATTTGTGGGACAAATGTAATAGACAAATGTCATTGGGCCGGTTTGTGTGCAAAGGTCGATATTCTTGTAGTGATGGTAAGTTTTGGAGAAGGCTCGAGTCGTTATATACTTTTTCAAATTTCTCAAATTTCAAGTATAAATCATAAATCATAATACATGATGTGTGTTTCAATTTTCAAACTTATGCTGGGGGAAAAGATGCTTGAAAAAATATTTAAATTTGGTTAGTTTGTCATCTATATACACTGATCAATATTGCATATAAAAGCACCAATATTAATTAGAAGGATCTATAAGCACATACACTAAAAATGAAATAAAGTTACTTGGTGGGAGGGTGGGATTCATTCACAAATATATACCTCAGAGTTAGTCATTAATTAGTGATAATTACAAATTTTGTTTCTATGAGGGTGACGGTCCAAACTTTATCACACACGTGCACATTATCACTACTGGCCAAAATAAAGAGAGAGATTGGAGAAAAAAGATTTGATATTGCGTGACGTATATAACAAAATCAAATATATAGAAGAGGCCAGGAGAGCTTGCTTAGTGGCTTTGGCCAGAAATAGAAAGAATATAGAGATTTAATGGAGAATCCGATCATGTAGGAGTAGGACGTACAATTTGAGTTTATTCTAATTTTTAAATTTCCTATTTCAATTCAGATTAGTATTAGTTTCTTAGTACGAGAAGTTTCCCTTTATATGTTCATAGTAAGAATAGGGTTTGAATTAGTTTATTTGTTAATTAGACTTCTTTTTGGGTTTGTTGCCCATATAAAGGCTAAAATTCTCATGGCCTTTGTTATTTGCACAAAATCCATAAATCCACCACTTAATGAAAAGATTTAAAATCAATGAGTTTTTTTAATACACCTAAATATATTTTTATGAAATCTTTAAAATTTAAAATTGAATACAACTAAATGTTTATAAAATCTTTAAAATTTTGATTTGGATATATACATGCACTAATTAGCTATTAGTATCTAAATTGAATACACCCTCTTAAGATTGAGATGCTTTGAATCTAGTTTCTGGTTGCGTCATCCAAACTCAACTATATATATCGATCTGCGATGAATGTTTGATATTGTACATACTTGTTAGTGGAGTTAGTGATCATATCATATCCCTCTTTTTGCTGGGCATGCTCGATCATATGAACCATTATTTGTCTATTTCAATGCCCACCCACTTGGTATCACAGGTATGATCTATCTATCTATCTATCTATATTTATGTCGGTCTCTCTCTGTATCTAGAAGTGCATTGTATGAAAAAATTGAAAGCGACTCTAATTTGCCATATATCACTATCAAAAGTAAGAAAAAGTACACAAATATATATTTTTATCACGTACATGAGTCGTCATGTGCTAGCTAGCTAGCAATGCCATTTTGCAGGCACTTTATTCATATTTTTTTACACTTAATTAGTACGTACAGTACCGTAGTACCATACCAGCTAGTTTTATATTTAACGGATCAAAATTTATTTAATTAATTACAACCAGAACATAACAATATTATTAAGTGGACAATATGTTTTAATTTTCCATATATGTTGGAGTCCGAACATGATATTGGTGGCTTGGTCAATGGCATATCAATCGGTTGGTATTAGCTAGGTATCCGAATATGCAGGTTGGATTGCATTCAGTAATTCTAGGCCCAAAGAAATTATATATTATTAATTAATTATTAAGTTATTTCTATGTGGCGCAATTGGGATCAATCCCTCTCAATTAGGCCCTTAACCCTTTCCTAGGTTTCTTTTTCATGATTGAATTGATATCCTTCTAATTTCTTCAAACTTAAACAGCTAGCTGCACAGAGAGAGAGAGAGTATGTTAGGGAAATTAAACGATCTGAGATGAGACAAAACATAATCAAGCTGTATATGCCGCCAGATCCAGTGGGTTCCACACCGTCCATATTATATAAAGGACTCTTAATTAGTCATGAAGACTTGTCATTATAGAATGCTTAATCATCTTCTCTCTCTACAGTAGAACCAGGGACATGTGGGACACCCAATTAGATATTAGTACTAATTGGTGAGGAAGAGCTAGCTTGCTACTATTACTATACCCAACATATTATATATAGTCTCACACAAACAGAACATGGATCATAATAAACCTACTATGGTATCCATGGAGATGGCGAATGGTGGTGGCGAGAATGAAATCCCCGCCGCAAAGTTCAACAAGTCTGCATGTGCTTGTGCTGTGGTCGCCTCTATCATATCCATTATATTTGGCTACGGTACGTACGTTATATATACAATATCTCTACTCTATCAACCATCTAATTATGCATGTTTCTTCATTTTTTTCATTTAATTGTAGTTAGGTCTTGGTTTGATTCACTCTGATGTAAACTAAAAATTTTACTTTCTCAGACACTGGGGTGATGAGCGGAGCCATGATTTTCATAAAAGAAGACCTGAAAATCAACGACGTACAAGTGCAAGTCCTCGCCGGAATACTCAACCTCTGCGCTCTGGTGGGGTCCCTTGCTGCCGGAAGAACCTCCGACTACATTGGCCGTCGTTACACCATCATAGTGGCCTCGATAATTTTCATGGTGGGCTCAATCCTAATGGGCTACGGCCCAAACTACGCGGTCCTAATGACGGGCCGGTGCACAGCTGGCGTGGGTGTGGGCTTTGCTCTTATGATCGCACCCGTTTACTCGGCAGAGATTTCATCCCCTACGTCGCGAGGCTCTCTCACCTCTCTACCGGGGCTTTTCATTAGCATTGGAATCACACTCGGCTACATATCAAATTATTTCTTCGGAAAACTTGCTTTGGAACTTGGCTGGAGACTAATGTTGGGGATTGCAGCAGTGCCTTCACTTGCCTTGTCTATGGGAATACTCAAAATGCCAGAGTCCCCAAGATGGTTGGTAATGCAGGGTCGTTTAGAAGAAGCTAAGGAAGTCTTGTCATCAGTATCCAACTCTAAAGAAGAAGCGGAATCTCGTTTCCGGGACATTAAAATCGCGGTGGGAATCAATAACGACGGAGATGAAGTAGTGGAGAAGAAGATTAATAGCGGCGAAGGGGTTTGGAAAGAACTGTTTTTAACGCCAACTCCGGCAGTCAGGAGGATTTTAATGGCCGCGATTGGAATACATTTTTTCGAGCACGCCACGGGGATTGAGGCGGTTGTGCTGTATGGTCCAAGAATCTTTAAGAAAGCTGGGGTGCTTAACAAAGACAAGCTCTTGCTCGCCACAATTGGGGTCGGTGTAACAAAGATATGCTTTATAATGGTAGCCACATTTTTGCTTGACAAGGTTGGGAGGAGGAAACTTTTGTTGACTAGTGTTGGGGGGATGATTATAGCCTTAGCAGGATTAGGGTTTAGTTTAACCATGGTAGAACACTCCAAAGAGAATATGGTTTGGGCACTTGTCTTTAGCATTGTGACAGTGTATGTGTTTGTGGCTTTCTTCTCAATTGGGCTTGGACCCTGCACATGGGTTTATAGCACTGAGATTTTCCCTTTGAAGTTGAGGGCACAAGGGGCTAGTGTTGGGGTGGCTGTCAACAGGGTTATGAATGCTACCGTTTCAATGAGTTTCATTTCAATATATAAGGCAATTACAATAGGAGGAGCCTTCTTTATGTTTGGAGGAATATCTGTGTTGGCTTGGTTGTTTTTCTTCTTCTTCTTGCCTGAGACCAAGGGAAGAACTTTGGAAGAGATGGAAATGCTTTTCAGCAAAAAAGCTACCAGAGACTCAAGAAGCGACGTGTAGAATATATAATTTGGAGATCTAGTTCAACCACAAGAAAAGAAGAAGAAGAAGAACATAGGTAGGAAAATCAGGGGAACCTATATTAGAATTGTATGCCAATATCATGAGGTTGTTTTACTATATCTATATCATGCTTCGTAATAGACTTGTGTTTCTTTTTTCATATTGAGTGGAACTTATGACTTATGAGAGAAATTAGGTGCATGAATTATAATTTGAAAGATATATAAGATATTAAGATCGATGTTCATCTTTATTTCCCATTTTTTCTTTGTCTGCCATACTTCTAATGATTAAGACATAGTAGCATCGATCTATTTCTTTTAATATATATATTTAAAGATTAAGTCGCCATTTTTTACTTTTTATCAAATGATCCATAGTCCATAATCGATATGACTTTTATTGTTAGGTATAAAACAATCGAAACATGCAGCCTTTTGGTATTAGTTGTGTCACGTGTGGTTTTATTTTTTCGTACGTTCTTTCTTTCTTTTTTTTGACCAAAATCGTACGTTCTTTCTTACAGTAAGTTTACTACAATATTTCATGTGTATAAAATCAAGTGGTATTAATCACAGATTCACACCTAATATTATAAAAAGTTGAAGTGACGTAACTAAGGCACCCTAACTAGCATGATTCATTTATCTGACCTCTGGCTTTGGCACACATGATCCAGAATTCCTCATGAAGAGATCATTGAGATAGAAAGAAAAAAAACAAAAAAAACAAAATTAAAGAATTAGATGCATTGAGCTAGACAGAAGAGATCATCAAGACATACAGAGAAGCACTGAGACAGAGAGCTTATTCAGAATAAGTAATGAATAAACAGAGAGCATTCTGGTTACTGCATCAAAATGAAACAGAGGACACAATATAAGTACTGATGCAACAATCTCATGTTATAATATTCTAGCTACACACCATTTGTAGAATCAGGAGCAACCTTTCTGGTGAAAAGCATTTCAATCTCTTCCAAAGTTCTCCCCTTGGTCTCTGGCAAGAAGCAAAAGAAAAACAAACTTGCAACCACAGATATGCCTGCAAACATAAAGAAGGTTCCTCCTATTGTAATTGCCTCATAAATCGATATGAAACTCATTGAAATTGTAGCACTAGTAATATTGTTCACTGCCCCGGCAATACTAGCTCCTTGTGCCCTCAACTTCAAAGGGAAAATCTCAGCGGTATAAACCCATGAGCAGGGCCCAAGCCCAAGTGAGAAGGAAGCCAAATACACATACACTGCCACAAAGCTAAAGCAGAGTGGCCAATACAGCTTCTCTGTGGACTGCTCTACCATGGTCAAGCAAAACCCTAACCCTGATAGACCTAAAAACATGCCCCCAATGCTTGTCAACAAGAGTTTCCTCCTCCCAACCTTGTCAAGCAAAAATGTGGCCACCAATGCAAAACAAATCTTTGTTATCCCCATCCCAACATTGGCGAGCATGAGCTTGTCTTTGCTAGTCACCCCAGCTTTCTTAAAGATTCTTGGACCATACAACACAACCACCTGTATCCCCGTGCTCATCATGAAAAAGTGTAATCCGATAGCGGCTCTTAAAATACGACGAACTGCAGGACTCGGCTTCACAATTAGTTCTTTCCAAACCCCTTTGCTGCTGCTGCCATCCTTCCCGTCCCCGTTGATTCCGGCCGCCATTTTAATATCATGGAAACGAGATTCTGCTTCTTCCTTGGTGTTGGATACTAATGACAAGACTTTCTTAGCTTCTTCTAAACGACCCTTCATTACCAACCATCTCGGGGACTCGGGCATTTTGAGTATTCCTATAGCCAAGGCAAGTGAAGGGACTGCTGCAACCCCCAACATCAGTCTCCAGCCAAGTTCCAAAGCAAGTTTTCCGAAGAAATAATTTGATACAAAGCCAATTAAGAGTCCAATGTTTAAGCAAAGCCCTGGTAGAGAGGTGAGAGAGCCTCGGGATGTAGAGGATGAAATCTCTGCCGAGTAAACAGGTATGGTGCTGGCGGCAAAACCCACAGCTACGCCAGCAATGCACTTGCCAGTGATTAGGACCGCGTAGTTTGGGCTGTAGCCCATTAGGATTGATCCTGACATGAAAATGATGGAGGCCAACATTATCGTGTAACGACGACCAATGCAATCCGAGGTTTTTCCGGCAGCCATGGCTCCCAGTAGAGAGCAGAGGTTTTGTATTCCGCCGAGTACTGCCACTTGTGCTTCGCTGATTTTCAGATCTTCTTTTATGAAAATTAAGGCTCCACTCATAACACCAATATCTGACGTAGAAACGGAGAATTAATGAATATTTGAAATTTAGACAAAAATATATATAAACAGAGAGAAAGATATATGCATGTAGGTATGTACGTATGTATGTAACGTACAGTAGCCAAAAATCATGTTTATGATAGATGCAACGGCAACACAAGCACATGCACATTTGTTCAACTTTTTTGGGGTTTCACTTCCTCCCGTGTTCTCCATCTTCTTCTCCATCTCCATTGAGACTATAGTAGGTATATTCTGCATGTCTTTATGTGTGTAAGAATGTTTTGTTGTAGGCTTGTAGTTGTGTCTGTGTAATTGTCTTCGGACTATATACAATATAGCTCTTCAACCGAGTTGTGTTTTCTGTGGTTATATCCCATTGTTACAACTCCCGACCAATACATGGATTGGTTTATTTGTTTTTAATTATAGTCCCAATTAGTTTACAAGACTGAACGGCGCACAGTTCTCCTTCAAACCCTTGATTCCATTGATTTCTAACTAATTAAGATTTGTTGAGCTAAGTATGTTTGCCATGTATATCGGGAAGAACTAAAAAGAAGAGCTTGTTCCAAGTTTAAAATTTAAATAATTTTTTACAAACAGGACCTTGTTAATTAGCGGCTATCGCATAATTAGGTTAATTGACCTCCATATTGATACATTTAGCAATATTCAATTGACATGGTAATCCAAGTTATTTTATGGCACAATATTTCTAGTATCTTATTGACATCCACATGTCAATATTATACACAATAATTTCTTCATAGTATGCATAATCATTATACAAATCGATCGGTTTATCAAATTAAATCATTACTTTGCATATGTGAGAGGAAACTAGAGAGTATATATGTTTGAAAAAAAAGAAAAGAAGTAAGAGGAAAGTGGATAAGCTAGCATAAAGAAACGGTACGTAGCTGGTGAAAGTTACTACCTTTTGGCCAGTGAGTACAAAACAAAAGCGATAATAAGTGAAAATGCTTTTTAGCACTAGCTAGTGATTCACTGATTCTAGAAATGGTACTACATATATGATATATGTGTAGATCGATCATTTGGAGATTCATTGTCAATAACAAAATAAAAAAGTACGACTTCTTGAACTGAATTAAATGATGAAATATGATCCAATATAATATATATTTACGAATATATCATCCTATTCCTTTAATTTCTATTAAGTTGAAAGTTAATTAAAAGAACTTGGTTAAATTAATTTGAGTATAGATTCGAACGTCTCAAACATGCAACCTTTTGGTATGGAAAAAGAGACAAAGAACGAAGAGGCCAGAATAACCAATGGATAAGAAGGACCATACCTTTATTTTGTTTCAAATTGGTGCTAGAAACACAGTTGCTGGCAACAAATTAAGCAGTTAAAGTGGATGTGTTTAGCAAGTTGCTACAAGGACTGCAGGATGCGATTCCAAAGAACAGAAGAGTCAAAGTACTAATTAAGCTCCCAATAGAATATATGTCCGATCCATTAGGGAAACACTGAATTGGTTAAGAAGTTGTAAAGTGGGATAAAAAAAAAAAAATGTACACAACTGATTTGAAGATCTACATATATTATATATATATATGTTCCGACGACCATTACACAGATACAATCTTACACATACAGATCGACATGCATAATAAACCTGCTATGGTCTCGAGCAAGTGAAACCCCAACAAAGTTGAACAAATGTGCTTGTGCTGTGGTTGCCCCTATCATATCCATTATATTTGGCTATGGTTCATTATGCCAGAGACTTATTAAGGGGAGAACTTTGCAAGAGATGGAAACAGAAAGGGTACCCGTGATTCTAAAAATATATGGTGTCGGATTGCACTCAAGAAGCGATATTGTGTAGATATATATATATTCTAATTTTCTTTAAACTTGGGTATTACATAGTGCATTACATTTATAAGTATATAATTTTTAAAGGACTATTATATTAGCATAATTTATGTATGTATGCGTGACTTTTAAGTTTTATTTACGTAGATGTTAATTAATATATAATTTAGCTATATTCATCATTTGGGTATACTAATATATATAATATTTAGCAATTAATAGTCATCATTTGGGTATACTAATACATATAATATATATATATATATATGGTTGTCGTGTTAGAGAGTAGATACGTGAATAGTGTTTTAGTGCTTTGGAAATGTATAAAAAACACGTGTAATAATTTGATTGAATCTTGTGAAAATGTAAGGATAAAGAATCAAGTAATAAACTCAACCTATAGCTAGCCCCTAAAATAGAAAGTTAACAAATGCAATTTGATCTATAAATCAAGCCCACAAGACACCTACAATCAAGGAGAACCTTTGGCAAATTCACACCCACGCCATCCTCTCAATATCATCCATCATCCCCACTTTCTCCACATAGGCCCCTCTTTTCCCTCAACTAGAAATAATATGACGATCAATTAATGGTGTTTATTTAAGCCCTTGACTCTAAGTCTCTCTCTTTTTCTCTTTTCTTTCCCCTCTTCATCTTTTCTATGAGACATACACACACAAATGAGGAAGCTTTGTCCGAATATTGATAGAGAAGATGGCCTCGAGAATGTTCTCGAGGTCCCCATACCGGAAGAGATGTTCACAAGTATGGGAAGCAATGTGCAATTGCGATTTCAGAACATGTTGACGTGGATGAAGGCTCAAACCTCCGATAAATGGTCTGCGCCGGTCATTGCCGGACGATTAAACGAGCTACGTTTTCTACTTTACCTTGTAGGCTCTCCTCTTATCCCTCTTCAAGTCCAGTTGGGCCATTCTGTCCATCGTCCAGTTAGAGATTCTTCCATTGTAAGAATTAATTAATCATCAATATGTCCTTGTCATGCATGCTTAATATTTTCTTACATATTATATAATCATTTTTGTTTTGTTGATATTTTAAAAAGAAGTCACAAAATAAAAACAAAATATTGATTAGGTTTTAGTTGATCAAATATTTGGAGAAGAAATAGTAGCCTCAAATTTTCTTGGCATATCATGCGCAAGTAAAATGGTCAAGCTAGACCTAACAATACATATTTGACCTTTTCCATCATTTTACATGAAGTTCCACTGATTTCGGGATAAATTCATATTGTGGTGATTAATGTTACTTATACTATATTTACTAATCACATATAGGTCTCACAAAAATTTCATATTTGTTGGAATTACACTCTACCAATTAATATGGTACAAATAAATATATTAGCTAGGTTAATGATTTTTGAAAATTTACAATAGCTCGCAGAGAATCGAAATCCTAGCTTGTCTCTCTTATTTGAAAATATGAAGTGTTAATAATCGATCGAATATTAATATCTGCAGCAAGCTTCAACAGCCAAATACATCGTGCAACAATACACGGCGGCGACGGGAGGGCAAGCAGCATTGAACTCGGTGAACAGCATGTGTGTGACCGGACAGGTTAAGATTAGTGCGTCGGAGTTTCACCAAGGAGATATGAGCTTGGAGGTGAAAAAGAGCAATGCAGAGATCGGTGGGTTCGTGCTTTGGCAAAAGAATCCAGACTTGTGGTGCTTAGAGCTTGTTGTGTCTGGCTGCAAGCTCATCTGCGGAAGCAATGGCAAGCTTTCATGGCGGCATTCCTCAAACCAACAAACTCCCATCTCACAAGGCCCTCCAAGACCCTTGCGCCGTTTTCTCCAGGTACTTCTATATATTCTTCCACATTTTCTTAAGGTAGTTTTCTAATGGTTTGGGCTTATATGTATATATATATATATATCCAATTATGACATTGATTATTTGCAGGGTTTGGACCCAAGGGCCACGGCCCTTTTATTCGCAGATGCAATGTGTATTGGTGAGAAGATCATAAACGACGACGACTGTTTCATTCTCAAGCTGGACACAAGTCCTGCACTTCGTGAGGCACAAAGTGGTCCAAACTATGAGATAATTCACCACACAGTGTGGGGATACTTCAGCCAGCGTTCGGGGCTCCTCGTACAATTCGAGGACTCGAGGCTGCTGAGGATGACCAACACAGGAGACGACGATGTTTTCTGGGAGACCAGCACCGAGTCTATGATACAGGATTACAAATATGTCGACGGATTAAACATTGCCCATAGCGGCAAGACGCGGGTCAAGGTTTTCAGATACGGCGAGCAATCTGCCAACCACAAGAGGGAGATGGAGGAGACGTGGAAAATTGAAGAGGTAGATTTCAATGTTTGGGGTTTGACAATGGAGAGCTTTCTGCCTCCTGCTGACATGAACAAGAAGATGTAAGGATAGTTGATTGAGGAAGCATAACATATATGATCCTAGAGAGATATATACATATGCTATTTTTGAGAATGGATATAGCCACACAGTAATGTTAGATGTATTGCATTTTGATACCACACATTGTACATTGTATTTTTAATAAAGAAGAGACTCACTTGTATAGGTGGCTCTCATCTCTATCAGATATATACGTACTACACGTGTGACATAAAACATATACAAATAGTTTTATTCATATCACCAAAGAAAATGTGTAAATACTAATGAATGGAAGTAATATAAGTGTGACAAATGCATGCAAAGGCTAGTGTTTTGAAACCAACCATTTTGTTGAGTTGCATGATTAATT
This sequence comes from Purshia tridentata, assembly GCA_003254885.1. Classification (NCBI taxonomy): domain Eukaryota; kingdom Viridiplantae; phylum Streptophyta; class Magnoliopsida; order Rosales; family Rosaceae; genus Purshia; species Purshia tridentata. Next base: position 28,268 of record QANT01004401.1, on the reverse strand, counting down.
CAATATTTGCTTGTCTACATTGTGAGTAGATCATAGCAAGTTGCTGGCTTTGCACCATATTTATATGAAGTGTGGTGAAGTGTTGAAGTGGCATGGATTATTGAGCCCATGGTAGGTGTCTTTTCATATTTGGAGGTTGAGGATGCAAATTAATTTATGTAACAATTGTCAATATCAGATGGTTGATGTCGATCGTGTATGATCTCCAAATTTTATCACTCTCCTAAATTTGTTTTTTTTTTTTTTTGGCTCTATCAATTGCGGCTATTACTATAAATAGAATTTATGTGTAACTTCAATTTTTCGAGAGGAAAAAATAAAGGTTCCATAGAATTGTATGTTTATATCATTGAAAATGAAGTTTGCTTACTTTAGGTACCGAGATGGATATTAGGATATATAATAAAGTGAGCAAATTTCATTTCTAATGTTTATTATAAACTTAAAATCTAAACTCTAAATAGTAATTTTATAATCTAATGTATAATAACGTATATAAGAACATTTCATTGGCCGTGTAGAATTTGACTGCTAGAAACTCCAATGCTTCAATTCTTTTTTGTCTTTCTCATATTCTTAACATAATTATTTACTTTGTAAATTATCATTTATAGAGTTTATATATTTTTTATTACAAGAAAGGAGGAAGGTTCGAATTTGAATATGTAGAGAGAGAGCTTTTGTCTTCGACTAACTAGATCAATTCCAATTCATATTTAAAGTTTAATTGTATTTTAAATTATAACTCATATAAATTGCTTAACATTTTGAGATTTAAAACTTTAAATTTAAACAATAAACAAGTATCGATTAATTTATAAAAGCAACATGATTGACCGACGTTGCTTTCAGGACTAACGTCTGAATTATATATTACACCAATTCACATTTATTTTTAATTTTTTTTTCTATAGCATTTATTGTTAATGGTTAGCTTGTCTATTTGATGGACAGTTGGATTCCTTTTGTTATTGTCACAATAAATGTGAAAGAAAAATGAGGAAAGGAAAGAGTACTAGTGACACAAGCATGATGAGAAGCAATTTATAAAAGTTATGACTGAATGGCAAATTATGGCATTGGCTACATTTACAATTACATGGTTATAGCATAGCCTCGTAATTTCATTCATAAATGTTAGGGGTCCTGATTCAAAAAATGTGTTTCAAATAGCGATGATATGTTTGTCAACACGATGGTGACACAATGCCGACTCGAACTAGTTGTAGCACATAAACTAACTGCAACACATTTTGACCGTATCGGCACCATGCAACAATCTGTCATTTTTGGGACCCTAGCATTGCTGATTTTCATTTCGAGAGAGTTGAGATCTCGTTAGATCAAACGGCCCGGATTTCCCCGCCACAGCCGATCTTAACCAAATCCAATTAACGGTCAACGTAATCGAATCTAATCCCATGTGGTGACCCGCACGCTATGTTTTTAAACCCCCACCCCTTCATCTCTGTAACACCAAATCCAACAGGGAAAGAAGGAAACTCTCCTTTATTGCTCACTTCGATCCCTTCCAAATCTGAGAGAGTCCACCTCAGATTACACAAAAAAAACAACAAGCACAGGATTTTCAGGAAAAATCCAAAATAGGACAATTGGAAGAAAAAATATATATAAAAAATAGTGTCGAATTAAATTCAACTTAAACTCAATAAAATCTCTGTGATTAATATCAGAAATGAAGGATGAGGATGGCCTTCCGACGACGACGACGGCCATTACCACCAAGAAGGAGAGTTCGGATTCGAGTCTAATACTCGGGAAAGGCAGGTACAAGTTCTGGGCATTGGCTGCGATTTTGCTGCTCGCGTTTTGGTCCATGTTCACTGGCACCGTCACGCTTCGGTGGTCCGCCGGCAACCTCAACCGACTCTCCGACGACCTCGACTCCCCCATTCACGACGATCTCGACGTCCTTGTCAGTCCCTTTTCTGGGTTTTTTTTTCTGGGTTGGTCGAGTTGGATCTCTGATTTGATGGGTTGTTGGGGATTTGTGGGTCTTTGTTGTTGTGCAGGAAATGGAGGAGAGGGAGAAGGTCGTGAAGCACATGTGGGATGTGTACACTAATAGCCGTCGGATCAGATTACCCAGGTTCTGGCAAGAGGCATTTGAGGCTGCCTATGAGGAATTGACCAGTGATATCCCTGGTGTTCGAGAAGACGCCATTGCCGAGATCGCTAAGATGTCTGTGCGCTCCGTCGATCTTGATCCGCCCCCGGTTCAATCTGCCGTGAGTACCCCACCATTTCATTCTCTCTTTTTGATCTTGTACCATTTCATTACATTTTGTGTTTTTTTGTTTAATTACACTGCTCATTAGCTGTATGCATTACTACATTGCTACTTTAATTATTGAAAATGGGTTAACTTAACTTGGGATTTTGAATATCGACTAGGAAGTTCATTAAGGAAATGGGTTGTTAGATTGTCCATTAATTAGCATGTTAATGAATACTCTGCAAGAAATGTAGCAGCACTCTGCAGCATTCCTTAACCTTCATTATTTTGAAGTTTGGGTCTGCGCTCATGCAATGAACGCCATTGCTTGATGTTAGCATCAATTCAACTACGAGTCTAGGATGATTAAGTTTATGGCACATAATCAGTTTTTGTCTGTCTTTATATAACTAGGGTGAGGAAAGAATGCTGCTTTACCTTAGGTTGATTGTTTTCATATTTCAAATACTATTAGCCTTTTATTTTCATTGATCTTGGATTGTTTAATTCATTTTGGGGAAAGTTTGAACTCTGGCCCCTATAATATTCTAATATAATGTGCTTTTCCTGGCAATCTATTCCATCATTTGCCTCCTAATGTTAATATTTGGATATCTTAGTGACGGACATGAAGTTTTAAGTCTATTTAGTAAGAATGGAAGGTAGCTTCATTCTCTTTTCAAACCAAAAAAAAAAAGTAGGAAGTATATTTAGGTCTACCCGTTGTTAGCAACTTATCACCTAAAAGATTGTCCTGTTTTTACTGGTTGTAATTACTCTTTATTACAACACTTGAAAACATGCTCACCTGGTTTGATTGAGATCCCTAGTTGGATCTACATCTGTACATTAGTTTCCTTAATTGTAGCAAGTTGAGATTCAGCCACTTCATGTTGAAATCATGTTGTGATGCGTTTGGATGAGGTGATGCCATTTTCCACAATCTGATTATTTTACATTCTTTCAGAAAAAATGTGATTGATATAGAAGATTATTGAGTAAAGTTTTCTTGTTGGGTATTTTGTTGTGCTGGGTCTTCTTTGGGTGCTCTGGTTTTGCCTGTTTCTGTTTTTGCACTATGTAATATTTGTGCATGGGATTCTTGGTAAGAGTTTATGCCAAAAGCCCACAGGAAATTCTTGTAAAGAATTTATGGTGATCTTTCAACCCCTTGATATCACTATGGCATTAAACAGAACAACGTTGGTTTAGTCAATTAGCCTCATAGAGGACAAATTAGAACTGGAAAGTAAAATTGATGCTTTCTAATAGTTCCCTACACGTTGTTCTATTGTATAAATACTAGATAATTTAAAGGATAATAACCATCATATATCTTCCCATATCATTGGATTTTGGTTGATATCTACCTCCAACCATATTGTCTATCCTAGGATGGATGCATTTGTGATTTCTATTATAAAATATATATTTGAAATTTTGTTTGGGATTGTCTTCATATGCCTGTGTGATTCCCGCAATCACCACAATGACAAATTTTCTCGTAAAATAATATATTATATGTAGTATTCATAGTTTTTGGGGGGCTTATAGCTCCAGTAATAGAGAACATTTACCTCTATGGCCTATGTCCAAGGCCAGAGTTCAAACCTCCCTCTCCCACTTTGGCCTCCTTTTTAACAAAAATACACAATATTTATAGTTTACTTTTAGCATAAATTAATGTCAATCTTTCGAATATGAAGTTGTGTGGCAGATGTGGATAAATTCAGAAATTTTGCCTGTTTATGAAACCTACTTATTTAGGCATGGACGTCTTGATAATGACTAAGAAATCATTTCCTTGTTTGTGCCCTGGTTATTCAAACAAAATCTTGCTATTTGGTTCCTGATATCTGCAGAACTTACTATGGGAGTTTATTTATGTGTTGTAATTTTGAACAAGTTCTATCCTTTCTATCAGAGTGCCCGGGAATTTAGTAAGACTCTGAAGCATGCAGAGAAAGGTAGGGAAATGGTGACCTCGACGGGGAGTGGTCGATGATGTGAAGAATGTTGAGGGTCATGGATCAAGTCTCCTTTATCCTGCAATTACAACTGCACATGTGCTGCCCAGATTTTGTGAGTGGTATTGATGTGCAGTCATACTCGGTTCTTCATGTTTTCATAGGGCAAAATTATGTATTCAATTAGGTTCTCATTGTTCCAATTTTTTAAATCACAATCTTGCCATGTTGGTGGTAAACTAAAACAACCTGTCAAGTAGATGAGTTAAAAGTGCAGGAATTTTGATATGATATTTATTTTTCAAGTGAAAGAAACTTCTAAACTCTAAAGCCTGACCTTTGAGTTCCTTGTTGTATATTTGTGGCATGCAGAAGCATATGTCAAAAAAATTATTTTACTACATTTTCAAATGATTTCTACTTTTATTCTTTTACGATTGTGTATTTTTCATTAATGTTAATGCTTAAATTTTCCGGTAAACTTGACTGATCAAGTGAAAGTTGACACAAACTTTAATTTTTGAAGGTGAGTTCCTCTTTTGACAAGAATTTATAAATTTCCAAATCGATTTGGATACAAACAAGTATCAATATAGAAAACATAAGGAGTAGATTGGATAACTCGGTAAGAAGAGAAACTTAAAATAGATAACTCAATACTTATTCATTAAACTCAAAACTCAGCTACTACTTCACATGGAAAGTTGAGGGTCTCATTTTTATGATTCGTATATAGAGGTCAACAGCCTCATTTTTTTTATTTGTCTTGAACCTTGGAGATCAATGTGAAAATATATAAAAGATCGAATACCTAATTTTTTGATTCGTCTCAAACCTCTAAGATAATTATGATTGTATATGGAAGATCGATGACCTTAACTTTATGAATGTATATTACCTCAATTTTATCTCGGATATTTAAAATCGACGTGAATGTATATAAAAGATTGAGAGCCTATTTTTTATGATTCGATTCGGACTTCTGTAATCAATTTTAAAATTTACCTCGAACTTTCAACATCAAAGTGAATGTATATAGAACTTCTGCAACCTCATTTAAAGATTATCCTAAGATCGATTCACTGATAAAACGGATTTGGTATTCGGTAATATTGTGTATATAAGGTGAACGATTTTAGCTTTTTTTTTTTGTTTTTTGGTTAGAAAACAAAAAAAGAAACAGAAAGAGCAAAATATTGTGTATATTATACGAGTTGACCACAATAACGGAGCATTCTGAAGTCTGAAGAAGAGAGTGGCGGCCTGAGGCCCCTGAGCCCACGTACAACATCCAAAAACAAGTATCGCAGTGAGCAACTAACCAAAAGAAACACAGAAATGAGGTGCCCGTACTGCTTGGCGGGGCAAGGTCGGTGCGCCACCACCAGCTCCCGTCGGTCCATAACGGAGTGCACGTCCTGCGGGCGCGTGGTGGAGGAGCGCCAGTCTCAGTTCCACCACCTCTTCCACCTCCGCGCCCAGGACAACCCTCTCTCACTCGTCACCTCCGACCTCCCCCACCCGGCCCAGAACCCGGCCCACCAGGCCCAACAACCCAACAACGAAGACGACGAGGACCCGTTCGAGCCCACGGGATTCATAACCGCCTTCTCCACCTGGTCCCTGGAGCCCAGCCCGCTCTTCCTCCGCTCCTCCCTCTCCTTCTCCGGCCACCTCGCCGAGCTCGAGCGCACCCTCGAATCCTCCTCCAATTCCTCCTCTTCCTCATCCACGGTTGTGGTCGACAATCTCAGGGCCTACATGCAAATCATCGATGTCGCTTCGATTTTGGGCTTGGACTACGACATTTCGGACCACGCGTTTCAGCTCTTCAGGGACTGTTGCTCCACCACTTGCTTGAGGAATCGCAGCGTTGAAGCCCTTGCTACTGCTGCTCTCGTCCAGGCCATCAGAGAGGCCCAAGAACCCAGAACCCTCCAGGTACTCACTCACTTCTAACCTTTTGCTAATTGGTTTTTTAATGAGATGTTATTGTAATTAATTTCTGATTAGAAATTTGCATTTTCATAGTGAGCTGCTCATCATATTGGAGTAAAACATTCATTTCTGTTAAAATTTGGTGAATTGTGTTATCATGTAGTAGTGGGTAATTTGCTAGCATCAAATTGTTGTGTTTCTTAGTAGCAGATGTGTACAATTGCTGTGTTGTGACTTGGCATTTGCTTCTTTGTTGCAGGAAATTTCAATTGCAGCCAATGTACCCCAGAAGGAAATCGGTAAGTACATCAAGATACTCGGGGAAGCCCTGCAACTAAGTCAGCCCATCAACAGCAATTCGATCTCAGTGCATATGCCGAGGTTTTGCACCCTCCTCCAACTCAATAAATCTGCTCAGGTACCTCTTCGGCACAAAATTTGCTACTTGAACTGCACATTGAATTTGCATTACTTAAGTTGAGTCCTCTGCCTGCATAAGCCTTGATGTTGTATGGTTGGATAGTAATTGAAGGAAAGAAATATGGCATGGTTTGTGTGCAATCAAAAAGACTTGGGGAATCCAGGTATTATGATTAAAGAGTTGGGAAACTGTGAACCCAAAGGAGACATAGAGATGGAAGTTCTGGAAGGGTTTACCTCACAACAACTAGTCAAACCCAATATTTGCTAGATTCTAATTTTGATATGCTAGTTTCCTTTTCATTGAAAGCCAATTGGAGGCTTTTTTTTTTATAAACCCTGGAAATGACATTTTAGTTTCTTAACCACCTTCACAATATCCCTAATGAGTTTTTTATTTGCTTCATTGGAATCTTACTGTCTCTTCAATATATGGAGTGAGGTTTATGGAATCGCATTCCTAGCAGGAATTGGTTGCATTTAGTGACTTAAATTGTTGTGATTTATGTTAACAGTTTTGAACTTTGATGTGATATTAGACTGCTTGAATCTTCCTCCTGATCAAGTCTGAGATTCTCGTACTTTTGTAGAAACTGGCAACTCACATTGGAGAGGTTGTCATCAACAAATGCTTCTGCACTCGCAGGAACCCCATTAGCATCTCTGCAGCTGCGATATATTTAGCCTGCCAGCTTGAAGACAAGCGAAAAACTCAGGCAGAGATTTGTAAGGTGACTGGTCTTACTGAAGTCACTCTGCGGAAAGTCTACAAGGAGCTCTTGGAGAATTGGGACGATTTACTCCCATCTAACTATACTCCAGCTGTTCCTCCAGAAAGAGCGTTTCCTACCACTGTAATTGCTTCAGGCCGTTCTTCAGCACCTAAAGCTGATTTAGCTGAAATACCTGCTTCTTTGGACAGAGAGAAGCAGCCTGAAATTAAACTTAACAAACCAATTGAGGGCTTAGACATGAACCTTCAGGCCTTTGGTAAAGAGGAATTTGAAAGTAAAGGTAATTCTCAAGGCTCACAAACCACTGTGTTGACACCTTTCTGGCAATCCCAGATTCCATTTGGGACATCTGATTCAAGGACAGCAGGAAAGGACTCTCAGAATGGTGCTGGAGGAATGGACATCGATGAGGCGCAGCCTAACCAACAGTTTGAGCAGAAGATGGATAAGGACACAAAGGGTCCTACTAGTACTCGAAGACCAACCTATATTTTGAGTCCCCCAGCTTCAGCTGCAAGTTCAGTTAACAGGAAGTTTCGGTGCCCACCTTCATCAGGTTCTTCTGAAAATGTTCAATATGTGCTGCCACCGAAGCTAGCACCAGGTTATACCGAGCTCAGAGGTAGCAGAGGTCAAAATGGAAGAGACAATGCCAAACAGAGTGGGGAGACCTAGTGGTATAATTGCTTTTCTGTTGTATAGAAGCCTAAAACATTACAGAATATAGCTCATGATCCATTTAATTCTTCAGTATTTCGGTGTCAAATGCTTGTTTTAGCCTTTTAGGTTTGGAGAGAGTTTAAATTTGTTTTTAGGAATTGTAGAATTACAGAACTAGATAATGATTTTGCCTAATTTCTGATCTTCATCTGCTTTGTATAATGGTTCTCTGTTTCGTTTAGAGCTTTTGAGCGAATATGTTTTTACTGTTTAGTTTAGTTTTCATTCCCAGCAAATCCACAGCCCAGTTGGGCTTTTTGGAACTGTTCAAGTGGTATTAGATGATGTAAAAAAGTTAAGATCAAGAAGAAGAGATAATTCTAATTTAGTTTTGTTTAATCTTAGCAATTGAAGTGAGTAGGTTGGTTAGAAAAAACTTTATTGCATTGTTTACGAACTAGAAGTAAAAATAGGATATTAAATAATGACATCATCATGAGACAAAAAAATTGTTTACTATTGATATAAATAAAATAAACTGAAAAAGAAAAAATATTAGTGAACCAACACAACAAAACGAGCAAGGAAAGCATGTCGTTATATGGATGGTAAAAAACATACAGTGTCGTATATCCAATTACGACATGCTACGGTAATAGTCCGTCAGTAATCGTCGTGGCAATAACGTAATTGTGTCAAATCCCATTGGCATATCTCTAAGAAACCCCGATATTTACAACATAATGACGTGTCTTTCATGGCGAGACCGAGACTCTCTCTCTCCCCCATACAAACAAACACAATAAACTAGAATCTGAACCGTCCAATTGGTCTACGTCAGCGATCCGTGCCTTCTCAATCCGATGGCCCACAAGCCTTCAATAATTTACATATGCTCAGACCATACGGGTAGGTTCAGACCCCCCGAACCCTAGCCACGGAGCGCGACGACTTACGAGCCCCCTCTAGAGGTTTATCCCGACTCACCCACTTACCCAATACGAATAGGAGAGAGAAAGAGAGAGGAATTTTTATTTTTGCTCTTGAAGCATCTCCTACTTGCCGAAGAGAGAGTCCGTACATCTGAAAATTAGGGTTTTAAAGCGGTTCTAAAAGAGGATTGGAATTTTGTGTCGTTTTGATCTTCAAATCTAGGATTGGGGCTACAACTAGGGTTAGAGTTTAGGTTATCATTTCAATCTCCGTGGGATTGAAGCTCTGGCTCTTGTGCTGTCCAGGCCTTGAATCGATTCCTATTGTCCAGAAATATAAAAAAAAGTTAGCGATAAATTTATATTTGTTTTTCTCGTTGTATGAGATAAAGTAGGATTTGGTATTTGATGGACGAGATCTGGGAGCGAGCCGTTGAGACAGCGCTAGACGGCCAGAGTGACCACGACGCGGCTCGGGCTCTAACCCTTGACGGCGCGGTCAAGTGTGTCCAGGGTCGGCTCCCGCCTCCGAGCCTTTTGGAGAAGTTCCAGAACCTTCAGCACCTTTCGATCGCAAACGTCGGCGTTTCGTCGTTGGAGCAGTTCCCGAGGCTCCGGAACCTTCAGAGTCTCAACCTCTCGGACAATCGAATAGGCGGAGGCCTCGAATTTCTTGTGGAAGCCGGGTTGGACTCGCTGAGAGACCTCGACCTCTCGAATAATCGGATTCAGTATATTGAAGATCTTGCCCCGCTCGCGCAGCTGAAGCTTGTCTCGCTTGATCTCTATGAGTGTCCCGTCACGCGCGTCAAGGATTATCGATCTAGGGTTTTCGGGTTGATTAAATCGTTGAAGTATTTGGATAAGATGGACGCGGAGGAGAACGAGCCGCCGGAGTCTGATGACGAGGAGGAGGATGAAGAGGACGAGGAAGACGACCCTGGGAGCGGTGAAATTGATGGCGAGGATCGGCCGCTTATGATGAATAATGGGCACAGTGAGGCGATTGAAGGAGTTGTCGATGTTGATGAGGATGAAGAGAGTGATGCGGATGAGGAGGAGACCGTGACAGCTACGAGGACGAACGGACTAAATCACCAGGCCTCGAATGGGTTTCGGGTTGCAGCCGTGGCTGGTGAAGATGGAGAGGAAGAGGAGGAGGAGGGTGACGATGATGATGATGAGAATTATTCCGGGGAGGAAATTGATGAAGAGGGTGAGGATGATGATGTGGTGGAGGTTCATGAGATTGAGGACAGTGATGATGAGGAAGATGGGGTAGAGTATGATGAGGATGATGATGATGACGATGATGATGAAGACGATGAGGAAGAGGAAGTGGACAACGATGAGGGGGATCTTGCAGAGCCAGAGAGTGCAGGGAGGTTGACGAGCACAGAAGGGGAGATTGATGGCCACGAGCAAGGGGAGGATGACGGGGACGAAGATGATAACGGAGAGACAGGGGAGGTGCAGGCTTTGGAAGAAGATGGTGGTGAGTTTGAAGACGAAGATGGTGAGGAAGAGGTGAGACTCTCTTTATTCTAATATTTGGTGTTAAGTTTATATTTATAGTATGTTATAATCCATTTGCACATTACATCTAGTGTTTGATTGATTTTTTTGGCTGTGATAACTGTCCAAAGCTAATGTTCTTTTAGATCACTGGAGAGGAGAGACATGGCTGCTGTTGTAATCATAAAATCGTAATCATGTCATGCACCATCTTTTGGGGAGAAATTGGTTTTCTGTGTATATTTGCTTGTATATATTGATGAGTGTTCTGTAGATTATGTTTTTTACCTTGTAACCTTCTGAAAACGTGATTTTTATCTTGGCAATGTATGTGTAGTAATAAAGTTGGAAAAATCATTTTTTAATGTAAACAATGGTCTACTGTTAAAATATGTGGATTTTTCTTTTATAAGAACCCCATTTGTATTACATATTATTCCAATGTAGCATGAATATGTGTTTTGCTGTTTTTTTGTTTTCCAACTCTTCCAAGTATGAGTATGCTGTTTTTTGTTATATTTTGTAGACAAAAGAATCGGAGGTGACATGGTAAATATGAAGCCCTTGTTTTATTTCTTTTGTTGTCAATTGTTCTCCTATGCTTTATCTATTCATACGACTAATATTTGATGTGGTCCTGTGGAGTCTTTATAAAGTAAGTAGTGTTCTCATTTCTGGCCTTTTAATGTGAAATATTTGGCTAGTTAGTTGTACAACTGTTGTGGAGTGCTGTTCTGTGATTATTGTCTTTGTTGTATATTCAGGGTAGTGTTTGTTCAATATTGCACCTTTATTGATAGTGAAAGCAATTTTATTGTTTGGAAGTGCTGTAATGGTTTGTTGTCAATTTGTCAGTAGGTTCTCTTTTATGAAATTTTTGTACTTTCTATTAGCTTGCGGTCTTCCAATACATCAACTCACTGAAATATGATTGAATTGCAGGAAGAAGACTATGGTGCAGGTTACTTAGTTCAACCTGTGGCACAGGCTGAGGAAGATGATGCTGGCGGCAGCGACATGGACCCAGGTAACGAAGAAGGTGATGGTGAAGAGGAGGAGGAAGTTGAAGATGATGATGATGATGATGACGACGAAGTTCAGGTGCTGCCTCCCTCTTCATCTTCACAAGTTAAGAGGAAGAGAGATGAAGTTGCAGATGATGATGACAATGGTGAGGATGACGAGGAGGATGACGATGTTGTTGAATACAGCAAGTCTTCGAAGAAGCATCGTTGACCCTCGTAATCGTTCAATGTTTTTTATGTTTTTCTTGATGCCTTTCTAGCTTGGGAACAGGGAACTTCAGGTTAGATTAGATTGGTTGGTAGACTGGTAGTGTTTTTCATGACCTTGTTGGACAAACATATATATATATATATGTTAAGGATGTTTTTAAGTTCAAAAAGTCGTTAGTGTTTGACCCCCCGCTTGAATCTCTTACATAGCCGTTGCTGTATGTTATTCAAATGACAGTTATGCGCGGTTCTTGTTGGGGAGGAGTCAGTTTCAAAAGGAAGAGTAAGATGGAGGGAAAAGAAACTTCAAATTGTCATTGTTTTTGCTCTGTTTGTCCAGCCAGGTTTTTTTTTTTTTTGTTGAAAAAAGGGGGGATGTAAACGCTTGTAGATAGTTTTATCCATATTATGTTCCATTCAATCAAGTTGGCTTCGATCCAGTCTTATGCGCACCACTTTATATTATTATTCAGCTGGTGACGTGTAATTTATCTTTTATCTTTTTATTTAACTTGATGGTCTAATTGCCAGGTGGCAATGATTTGGATGTTTATGATACTCCACACTGCAAAGCCATGTGACATGGGATAAATAATATGGTACGCTTGGTTCTATTATATTTATACCCAAGTGCTTCCGAATATGTAACAATATATTAATGAGCATTAATCTCAAGATAAAGTCTATTTGCACGAGTAGCTACTAGCTACTCATTTGAGCCAAGTTGAAGCTCCAGCTGAAGAAAAGCTCCCCTCGGCATATCCCAAGCATTTCGCACCCTGTTCTAATTTACGGCGGCTTCCATTTCACGCTAGCTTGGTCAGCTTTTAGCTGAGACAAGGTAGGAAATGTAAAAGGAAACAAAGACGGTTGACATTAGTGGTTAAAGTTTTCTTGTGAATAAAAATTTACTAGTATACAAAATTGCACACGTGTAATTAGAAATATATTTAATTTTAGAGGATCATTCGGATTAAATTATATAAAAATTTAGATTGATTTTTTAAACTAAAATTTAAAAAATAAATTTTTTTAAATTTTGATTCATATTACTTTTTTAAAATTAAGATAATTAATATAAATTAATTTTAAAAAATTAATAAAAAAATAAAGATATTAATTTAAGAGAAATAAAAAAATTAGACTGATATGATATGTGAAACACTCAATTTTTTATTCAAATAAATTCGGCCTACTAGATATTTCTTTTTTTCTTCAATTACATTAAGATCCATAATTACAATGCATTTCATAAGTGAATTACTCGAACCGGCTCTTCCATTTTTTATAAATTAGTTCCAACATCTCTCTCCCACACACTACACACACATATGTTGTGATACAGTAGGGTAAAATCCTCAAGGATGTTGCTAGTTTCGCCTGCATCAACCTCACCACTATCAGTACGAACGAACATCTCCAATGTCAAATATAGAACAACAACTAGGCTGCAGGCCCCACTCAAGGTCTTAGCCATGGCAAAGGAAAGCAGCGGCGGCGGCGGCGTTATAGAGAAAGTGGCAATAGCAAGCGGCCTAGTCTCGACCCCGGTGATTGGTTGGTCACTCTACACCCTCAAGACAACTGGGTGTGGGCTACCTCCTGGACCAGGTGGCTCAATTGGTGCACTGGAGGGTGTGAGCTATTTGGCTGTGGTGGGAATTGTGGGTTGGTCCTTGTACACAAAAACCAAAACTGGTTCTGGCCTCCCCAATGGTCCCTTTGGCCTACTGGGTGCTGTGGAAGGTCTGTCTTACTTGTCCTTGCTCTCCATTCTGGTGGTCTTTGGCCTCCAGTTTTTTCAGCAGGGCTCCATTCCAGGACCCCTCCCAACTGACCAGTGCTTTGGATGAATGAGGATGTTTGATTTTGGGCCACTACAATTCTATCTTGTGTTTGTGGCCATACTTTGTTTTCCGAGCTCTCTTGTTTGTGAAGTACTAGTATAATGTATATGGTATGCGTCTGCTGCTCGTTATTGTAGTCACCGTTGCCTTTTTAATGAGTTATTGTAGTACAATGAGTTAATGAGTTATTAATTACCCTAATTACACCTTTAATCAAACTTATCATCCTCACAATTGTCCTTTCTGATCTTTTAAACCATTTCAATGTCTCCAACTTCCACACACTGTCTACAAGCCAAGGTTTCTCTAAGTTCAACACATTGTCTACACTACAACCCCCAGGGTCCTAGAAAACTAAGGTATGACCGTATGGGCTTACTTGACTATATAGGGTGTTCCTGGCTCGGTTCAAAATTTTCAATACATTGAATGGAATATATGATTGGTTTTTTGATAAATTGCTAAAACACAAATAAAAATTATCGTCAATTCAAATATAATGATAAATTATAATAGAACTATAGTTGAATGAGGGTTGAAGGCTAAAAGAAGTGTTTTAGTCTTTAAAATACCAAACAAATTTTATCAAAGGATAAAAATGACTCATGGTTTCTAAAGTTTTAAATGCAAAGCATGAAACAAAACTCAATTGGATTTAATTGTATTTTCACGAAGAAATCTAATATTCGACCCAATGTTTTCAATTTTTTTAATTTTGAAATCCAGTTCGATTTGTCAAAATTATTAAAATAGTCAAAATGATTGAATATATCGGTTTGAGCGGATTGTAAATACTCAATCGTAATTTCCTTATATGAATCAATCTTCAAGTACTTGAAGATAATGTATTGTATTTATCCTGATTCCTGACCCAAACAAAAATTGTATTTATCAAAACATTTCGTGGTGAGGATACTCTCAACTAGAATAGAAATGTCCTATTCCGAGCTAGAATAAAATTCTCCCAGAATCCAAACAGCACTTCTGACTCTTGCTTCTCATAGACACTACAGTCAAGCTGAGCTGAGTGCTTCTTTAATACGAGTAGAGGGCCTCAAGAGCTCTCGCAGTTGAGTAAAACGTCTCTTCGCTCTTCACCATCTCTGTCGCGATCAAGAGCTCTCGCCGTTCAAACTCGCAATCCGATTGGTACGATCGTTTTCTCACTCTCCACGCTTAGTATCACTTTTTGATTTCCTTTAATCATCGATTTGATCGGAAATTAGCGTTGTTAGTTGTGATTAACTCTGTCTGCAAACCTTTACTTTAATTCTGTATGTTTGGATTTTGTGGTCGGTTTTTCGCTGTATGCCTCTCGATTGTACAGGGTCTGGTCTGTTTGGTTGCAAAGAAAATGTCGTTTTGTGTTCGTCTATGCTCTCAATTCTTTTTAGTTATAAATGTGAGGAAAGGAAAAACAGTGCAAGCCCAGTTTTCGTTAAAACTCTGGATTTTGTTTGAAATATATTCTTTCTACAAAGTTATTTTGGAGAAGCCCAAATGTATGTTTTCATTAACTAATTTTAATTTGGCAAATATGCACAAACCAATAATGATTCATAATTGTTGGTCATTATTTTGGTAATTACTTAGAAATTGATTATGAGATACACCATCATTTCAGGATTTTACCTCTATAATGGAATATGTGTCAAGCGCAGTATCTTGTCAAGTATAGAGCACATTTGACACAATATTCTCAAAAGTCAAAACACTTGGCAAGAAAAAAACATGTTAGTGTGTGAAAATCAACAATAAAAACTTCAGAAGAACCAGAATGACATCCATGTCTTGTATAAATTTGCTTGTGTGTTAGGATATCTTTTCCTTATTGTACTTCAGGTGAACCTGTAATCTTAGTTTTTTTCCCTATAAGGTGTAAAGATTAATTGCAGTTCCAAGGAGAAGAAGTTTTAATTGAGAGCCTAATGGATCGAGGAAGGAGAAGTCAGTTAGTAGCGAACAGAAATAGTATGATATACATGGAGCTTAAGGAGATAATTAGGGATCACGCTCTCCCATTTCTACCTGCCAAAGCACTTTTCAGGTTCACTGGGGTTTGTAAGGAGTGGAAGCTCCAGATATCAACTCCATTCTTTGCCCACAAGCAGTCAAATAGTTTTTCTGATATCTCAGGCTTCTTTTCTCAATCCCATTCAAACGCACCTTCGTTCATCTCTCTTGACCCCAATGCGTATGGTGTTCCAGACCCGAATCTGAATTTTTTGCCTGAGCCAGTTGACATAAGGACTTCTTCCAACGGACTACTTTGCTGCCAGGGTCGTGATGGATACAAGGCTTACTACATTTGCAATCCTGTTACTAAGCGGTGGAAGAAACTTCCTAACCCAAGTGCCGATCATGGATCTGACCCTGCTTTGGTTCTCATCTTTGAACCATCTTTGCTCGACTTTGTGGCTGAGTACAAGCTAGTTTGTGCTTTTGAAGCAGTTGATTTTGATAATGGATATGAATTTGAGATCTATTCCTCCAGGGAGGGGTCTTGGAGAATTTCTGGTGAGATTTACTTCGGCAATAAAAAAATATTGCCAAGATCCGGTGTTCATGTGAATGACATAGTTTATTGGCAGAGATTGGATGGTGGGATCTTTGTTTTTGACCTGAAGATGGAGCGTACACAAGTCCTTTATGGCAATTATTATGGTTATGGAAATAATGGATATTCCCCCTTGGGTGTGATGGATGGAAAGCTTTGTTTGACAACGGCTCACGGTACAGGACTTAGTGTGAATGTGTTGTCCAATGCTTACACAAATACAATGCAGATGAACAGCAAGGCCAAAACATGGGAAAGCAAACATGAGATCCCTATTTCCCCTTCACTGCTATCTGGAGCGTCTTATGATAACTTTGCTGGTATTGTATTGTTTGCAAGTGGAAATGTGGTCTTGTTTCGCAATGGTGGAAAACTCCATTCATATGACCTGAAGACTAAAGAAACCCGATGCGTGGGTGAAGTTGATCACAATGCGAGGGTTGTTTCTCATGTGAACAGCCTTGTGGAGCTCTAATCGACTTCTTCATCTGACTGTCCTATTTTGCCATTGTGCAACCATGGAGAAAACAACACTAGGCAGCTTATAGGTGGTTATGTTTGAACTCATTTGTAGATTTTCATTGGTTATGTTCTTATTTGTCATTTGCTTTCTGTTGATCTGGTGCTTGAGACATCATGCATGATATTGGGTTTATATTAACCAAAAAAGTAGATGGAACTTTTTCTTATTTGAATTTACATCTGTTGATCTGGTGCTTGAGACATCATGCATGATAAAGTAGATGGAACTTTTTCTTATTTGAATTTACAGGATCAGTCCTACTTTTAAACTACAATTGTTGATGTATTCCTTTATATAGCTTGCTGTAAGCCTGTAATCTCTATAAACATCATGGTGTTATAGACCCATCCCTAAAGCTAGTTCACATCAGGGCTTATGCCAATGCCAAAATAAAGATAATGATAGTTTACCGCTGGAGATGCTCAAAATGAAATACCAAAGACTCTACACATTGACTATTGTTGAACATTGTCTACTTAATAAATATCAAGATATTGTTGGAGAATATCGACTCACATATTGACTACTGTATGGTTGATACATAACAAAATATTTTCATTCCACCGAAAATCCTTTTAAGTGGGGTCAGTTTAGACATTTCAAAGTCCAAAAGTGCCATTTTATTAGACATTTCTAAATATTTACACTTTTGTATATTGCCAAGGAAGGTGGTAAATACATAGATCAAATATGTATTTTATTAATTTATTTGTAGCCATGAACATTTACTTCCTCACAATTCTTATTTCAATGGATATGGTAAATTAATGGTTATGGCAAGTATTATTTTAATTGTTTTCAAATTTCACATGTAGACAAAATATAACAGCTAAGTGATGAGCTTACCTAATTATATAATAGGTAGGCCCCAATTTCCATTTATTATTGAAGATGGCAAATATACCCTAGGATGTGGTCTCAGACTCTCAGCAAGCCAATGCTGACAATTTAGTATTTGAACACTGCTTCTAGAATACTGATAAGAAAACAAAAAAATTCTACATAGAGACAGCATAGAGTACTCACTAAATTTTATAAATTCAAAACATTATTGTGAATGATCATTTGATTTAGTAAATGAAGTTGAATTCTCTCTATTTATAAAGTGGTATTTTATGTGGGAAAGAATTTTCTGCATATCTCTTAATGATAATAATTGTTATCCTTTATACTGATTCGTTTCCTAATGAGAGAAAATTTTTATTATTAACCAGAGGGAGGGAGAGAAAATTAGAAATTTTGAAATTTCTGATTTTAGTAAGCCCACATGCATTCTATTTTCTTCCCAAATTTAATAAACAAAGAAATAAAAATGATTCACATGATTGATAAACACAAGATTAAGAATCATATTCCCTTTCCTTCCGTTCTTTGCCCTATTAGTAACCATGCCATTGGACTAAAATCAATCACTGAAATTCTGAGGAATAATTATAAATGAGCTGGGTACAACAACCAGTCTCTTGGCAAGTGCTTCAATATCTCACTTGACAAACTAGAAACTTAAACCTGACGCCACCTTTGACCTGTTTTCACCTCAGATCATCCCAGACGTACACGTGTCCTTCACAATACAAAGGCAATATAAATCCCTTGCGAGGAAGGAACCAAATAACACGTGTCCATTCACAATAGGCAGTATAAACCCTTGCCGAGGAAGGAACCGAATAACTTACAACGTAACTGCTCTCAACCGCGACCACGGAGTCGCTCTCTCTCTCTCTCGGTCTCGCTCTTGTTCAAGTCCACGGCAGTGTTCGCTTTGACTCCGGAGTCCGGCCCTTTCTCACGGCTTCGACGGTAAGCTTCTCGTCGTCGTTTTTGTTAGTCGTAATGTTAGCTTTTTTGGTCTTAATTGTCGCTTGTGGGGTTCTTCAGAGAGAACCGGCGATGGAGTAGAACCTAAGTCGCATTGCCTCTTTCTTTCGACATGAAAGAAGACCAACACTCACGGGCAGAGAGCTTGCTCTGTTTTTTCATTTCTTTTTTTTTCTTTTTTCGAAAAATCTTGAAGCTTTGGGAGTGGATGTTTCTCGTTGTTTTCGATCGTTTCTAAGCTTGCCACTGTCTCTGTTCTGAAAGGTTTTTTTATCGTGTTCTTGTATCTCGAGTCTCGTAATAGACCGTCATCTTTTTTTTTTTTTTTTTTCAATTCAATGTTATTATTTTTATCTACCCTTTTTACTTGTTTGGTTACTGAAAAAGCCAAGAAAATGAAAGAAACCGAGGCTGAAGCCTTTGTGATTTTGATTTCCGCAAAAAAGACAACAAGGAAGTCGCGTTGGATTTTTAGTTTGCATTTGATTTCCGAAATTGTGATTTTCAGTTTGACTTTAATTTTCGAAATTGTTTACCGATTGGGGCAGGTCCTAGGATTACGTGAATTTAGATTTTTCAAACTTTATTTTCTCTTTTTCCTAAAATTACTTGAACAGAGTAGTAAATATTTGAAGATTCAGTCATTTCCTCCATACCTGATTTTTCTTACTTTTTCTGTTTGGTTTCTTTTGTACTATGCAACCATAATTAATTAGGGTAAGTTGAGATTTTTTATTTTAATTTTCATGGATTTTCCTTAAGGATTATAAGCTTGAATTTTGTCGATTGATGGGTCCATTAACTCAAGAAATGGAATAAATGATTATTTTGTTTGAAAACTAGATTGCCCTTTCTAATTCTCACATGTACTTTGTCTCTTTCCCTCACTGTGTTGTTTTCTTCTTGTTTGAAAATCATTCTTCATAGTTTTGATTTTGGGGAAATTGAGTATCTTCCTTGAATGATTATTAAATGTGTTATAATGTTATAATCTACTTGTCATTGTAGAGTGATGGAGGATTCTTGGGAGCATATAATGGATACTGGTGACAATCGTGTGGGGGCTCATTCTGAAGAAGATGGATTTTGTGACTGTGAGGAACACTACGGGAACCGAAGTCCATCTCCAGATCAGTTGGAACTTGTGGACAGTTATTATGTGGTATGTCGTTGGCAGATCGTTTTTTTTTTTCATACTATTTATTTTCACCTAGTAAAATACATGGTTGATATTGTTTGTTGGAAGGGAATAGTTAGCAGATTTTCTTTTCAATTTTGGTGATACTTGCCTTATTTGTGCACTGATTTTGATTTTCTCCTAATACCCTTATTGTTATTTTTATTATTTCTTTCAGCTGTAATTTGCTCTTCCCAGCTCATTTGAGGGAGTTTTCATATGTATCATATTGCTGTCTTTCTGTTTGGTTAATTGATTGTATTGAAACTACATTTTTGGGACCTCAAATTATCTACAAATTTTATTTTTTTCTTAATTCAACATGTTATTGGAAGATCTTATATGAAATTTTGGAAGAGGAAGGGTAGGTTTTGTCCTACTAGTAGCATTTTTGGCTGCTGTGGGTGTAAACAGTTTAGGCAAGCTGTTAGAGGGTCCTATTTTGGCCTAGATCTCCCTTAACAATTTCTAGATTAAAGAAAAATCATTTATGTAGAAAAGAATAGGGTGCCTGGAGGAGTTCTACTCTAATTTTCTTTTTCCTTTTTTTATTGGTTTAATTATGAATTTGAGGCTTTGTCATTGTTCATGTGACTGGATGTTCAAATTATCTTTCAAGTGTTTTTTTATCTTCAATGAGAAGATGGAGCTCAAAGATGTTATTAAGGAGCATGTTCTTCAATGCATCTTGATGATTTTCTTTTTGTTGCAGTGCGATAAATATTCTCGCAAAATTATCACCCGTAGTAAATACCCTGGAATTCTTAATGAGAAGATGGAGCTCAAAGATGTTATTAAGGAGCATGTTCTTCCTTTCCTCCCTGCCAAATCACTTTTGAGGTTCAGAACTGTTTCCAAAGAGTGGGATCAGTGGATTACCTGTCCTTTCTTCATTCACAAGCAAACTAACAACTTCAAGGACATCTCTGGCCTTTTCTGTCAACTCCCTGGTGACAAGCCTTTCTTCATCTCACTCAATAAGGATGCTTATGGCATTCCCAGTCCTTCTCTCAGTTTCTTGCCCGAACCAGTTACTTTTAGAAGCAGTTGCAACGGTCTGCTCTGCTGCCAAAGCTTCAATGGTGAAAATGACTACTACATCTGCAACCCTGCAACCAAGGAATGGAAAGTGCTTCCCAAGTCAGACTTTTATCATGGACCTGACTCATCCCTGGCACTAGCTTTTGAGCCTTCCGTGCTTAATTTTGCATCAAACTTTGAACTTGTTTGTGCCTTCTCTTTAACTGATCAGCCGGTTGTCTGTTTTGAGGTATACTCTTCAAGGTCAAGCTCTTGGAGACTCGCTGAGACAGTATGCTCTGACCTAGATGCTTTGAAGCTGATTGGTGATGGGCTCTTTCTGAAGGGTGTGGTCTTTTGGGAAACTTCTGCTGGGGCTATTTTGGCTTTTGATTTGAGGGAAGAGCAATATGGTACTCTGCCACTCCCTCCAGGCAGCGGACCACAAGGTGCTATGACAGAGATGTATGGGGAACTGTGTTATATTCTGCCTTGCAATGAAGACCAGAATTACACCTTGGAAATCTATGGCGATATGAACATGATTCTGAAGCAGAGAATTTCTCTTAACATTCCTGGCAGATTCAATAGATTCATCAATGTTCATGAACAGCTGAGGGCTTTGGCTTGTGTGAATGATGATGTTGTGATAATTCTTCAAGGAAGGGCACTGATTGCTTATCATGTGAAAGCAGGGGAGGTTGAAGTTTTAATAAGTAATGTCAGCTCTGATTTCGGATATGTGAAGTATCTTCCATATGTGAACAGCCTTGTACACGTGCGTACAGCCTTCATGCACAGCCTCTTTTCCATAAATCATAGGATTCCCACTGCTTAATTAGCTGGTTAGAGTCTGTTTATCGGTTGATAATGGATAATTAGAGTCTTTTTGAGCACCCTTAATTGTCATATGTGAATTGCTTAAAGGATTTTGATCGTTTGCAAGCTCAATTCTGAACTTTTCATGCCCGAAGATTTTGTTATGGGCATTTGGCTGTCTGTATGATGCAGATCATGAGAACATCGATGTAAAAAGTCATTTGACAATAAATGTAATAAGTCATTTGCTACTTAGATGATGATTTGTTGAGTTCTGAATATAGTTCATTTCCTGAAGCAAATTCAAACCCCATCCCTGACATTTAGATTTAAGCTCTCAGATAAGTTGGAAGACATTTTGCCCATTCTAAACATATGCTGTGTTCTTGTATTTCTCAAAATAAGCACCAAAACAACCAAGATTCATTCCAGAAAACAAATCATTAACTTATAAAACAGACTAATCAAAAGAAGGGCAATGAAATTAATGATTTTTTTTCTTTATTTGCTACAACAATATTAATATTGTGACATGAAACAAATTAATTGAAAGTATACATCAGAGCAGAAATTTGTTCAATTACTCGTCTTGAGGTAGAAGATGAGAGTAGGTACATGCAAAATAACGAATATACTAATGACTACATAATGATGAATATACTTTTTACGAAATAACGAATACGTGCTAAAATTGAAGTTTTGCTGTAATGTGAGATGATAAGTATACTGAATAAGTATTACTATTCTTGGTAACTCTACAAGCTGATATTACTCGGTTGAAGGGGATTATCGTGTGAAGACAAGCGTGGAAGGTGGAGGAAAGTCTATATTTGAAGTTTGGTTAATATTTGTTGCTAATTGTGATGGAGCTAGCCAACTATCTCAATGACCTAGTACACGTACTTGCATGGGACTCCAGCGAGGAACAGGTAAAAGACATAACCGATTCAATCTAAGTTAGGGGTGGGCAGACACAGAAACATAGGTTTTGAGAAAGAGAGCTAAGGTGATCAAGGTTCCTCCTTTGTAGGAGGTAATGGCAAGGACAGAGTTCCCACCTTTCTCTTTCCATTGAGAACCCTCCTACCTCTCTTCATTCATCTCCAGGTTATGCACACCTTCATTTGTCATGTCCCCCATTACTTGCAAAAACATATACAGACATGCATATTAATTTTGATCCATAAATTATTTTAAATCTCAAATAAAGTATATTAATTTTTCAGATCTTATAAGTATTTTTTTTATTATCAACAACGAGCATTCATGAGATTTGGATTCAGGACTTTCTCCTGACGAAAGGGAGACACCCAGATCATATAAGTTAAGCAAAGAAAATCAGTGTGCATGCGGTCTGTTGGTCCTGTGGAGGAAGATTAATCTTGCTATCTCTACTTGGTAGCTCATGTAAATTAATTATTTGAACATTTGTTAAATATACAATTTCTTTGCATATATGTGTTAGATTAATGCTAATTAATTCATTCATGGGCGGTTGATGTTCAGGGGTCTTCAGTCATTGAGACGAGCAGTTACAGAAGAGGTGAAGTTTCCGGCCGTCAGATCATAAATATCTTCGGAATAATCATTGGCCGGAGGTAGTTGTTGGAGACCCAATAATGTCTTCTGATGGTTCGTCGTCCCCGGACTCTTCACCTCCTGCGCCGCCATCATCAGACTCGTCACCTCCAAACGACTCCCCACCTCAATCATCACCACCGCCATCGTCGCCACCACCATCGAGTCCCTCTCCTCCAAAGGAATCCCCACAAAGCAACGATTCCTCACCGCCGCCCCACAAGGATTCCTCGCCACCACCGCCAAACGATTCAAATCAATCAAACGGCTCTCATAATAATAATAATAACTCCAACAATGCCCATCCTGCTGCACCTTCGAGAGGGAATTCGACCGCCGCAACCCCCACTACTTTTACGCCACCTGCCCCAGAACATTCTCGGCCTGCGGCTGCCGCCGGTGCACTATCGCATCCGCCGCCAGCGCGTAGTACTCCAAGTCCGCCACAACAAGATAAATCTAATGATACCTCAGTGGCCACTTCTAAGATAATAGGAGGAGTGGTGGCTGGCGGGTTGGTGATAATAGTTCTTTTGCTCGTCATTTGTGTGCTTTGCATCAGGAGGAAGAAGAGAAGGCGTGATGAGCACATGCAGTATTATGGAGCGTCTCGCAAAGGTACGTGCCAAACCTTACACTACATATACTAGGACCTCTCTTCATCACCATCCATGCACTAATCCAATTCATTCACTCTCCTTTTACTTTCATATATATATGCTTATGTAGGCTTACTTTTCTCTTCCTTACAAAATAATTCCTCCTAAGTACTTAGTCCTCTAGGATTACTCATAGTCATAATCCCTTTAAATTCATTAGTGCATAGAATTTAACTTCATGTTTTCAGCCCTTTCAAGATCCAAAATGTAATTAATTAGGCTGAACTTCCAAAGGGGTAGGACTCACATAATGGGCTATATCATAAAATCAAAATGGGCTAGACACAGAGGCTGAAAGAGGTTAGAGATCGATGAAGGTTGGAGTGAGCTGGAAATGGTGGACTGAGATCTTCTGGATTCTAAACTATGTATAGTAAATTATAAACTCATTTTGGATTGAGCTGGAAATGGTGAGGAAATCTACTATTGACATTGTCTTAGCCTTTGAGGTTAGCCCCAGTGGTGAGAAAGAGTGTGATAATGAGTTGGATAAATCTAGAGTTTGATTCCTTTTGATATAACAAAAACATGCTTTTTTGTTTTCTTAAGCTAAAGAGTATATGAGTTATAATGTTGAACCCATTATTAATGTTGAACAATTATTTAATTTGTAAAGGTATGAGTTATAATGTTGAACAATTAGTACTGATATTGGGTTTTTGATAGGTGGGGGTGACTACTACAACAGTGTACAACAACAAAATGCATGGCACAAGCACAACATGAATCATCCGATGGGAACAGACCATGGGGTGAGGCTAAACCAACAAGCAGGTGGTGGTGCAATGGGACAACCCGTTGGGTCGTGGACTTCACCGTCTCATCAGATGCCACTGAGCGGCGAGATGAGCTCAAACTTCTCTGGACAGCGGGGACCCCCCTTGCCACCACCCACACCACCAATGGCACTTGGGTTCAACAAGAGCACCTTCACTTACGATGAGCTGGCAGCGGCCACAAACGGGTTTTCACAGGCCCAATTGTTGGGTCAGGGCGGGTTCGGGTACGTGCACAAGGGTGTTTTGCCTAATGGAAAAGAGGTTGCGGTGAAGAGTCTCAAGTCGGGTAGCGGGCAAGGAGAACGAGAGTTTGCGGCCGAGGTGGAGATCATTAGCCGAGTTCATCACCGGCATCTTGTATCACTGGTTGGATATTGCATTGCTGGTGGCCAGAGAATGTTGGTCTATGAATTTGTTGCCAATAACACCATGGAGTATCACCTGCATGGTCAGTACTTTCGGGACACTAATTTTATAACCGCTTTAATGCTACTCTATTTTCTACTAGCTTAAGTTTATAGGGAGAGGATCTTAATTTGATATTCTGAAAATTTACAATACAATGTCATCGTATGGTATGTGGATGTTTTTGGGGTTGCAGGAAAGGGTCTTCCACCTATGGAGTGGTCAACCAGGCTTCGGATTGCAATTGGGTCTGCCAAAGGGCTTGCATACCTTCATGAAGACTGTAAGAAAGTCGCATCCCTTACCTTATACGTACCTCTTATTTTATGATCTCTCTGTTTTGACTGCATTTAGTCTCATCAGTTCATTGCAAATTAAATGCATGCAGGCCACCCAAAAATCATCCATAGGGATATCAAATCTGCTAATATTCTCCTTGACAACAACTTTGAAGCCATGGTGCGTATGTGTGTGAATGCTGACATGATTATTAATTGGCATATTTCATATAATAATCAATCAATAATCATCAACATCATCCTTCTAATATGTTCGTTTTCAGGTTGCTGATTTTGGGTTGGCTAAGCTATCTTCTGACAATAACACCCACGTTTCTACACGAGTCATGGGAACCTTCGGGTAAGTCGACATATATGACTCAGATTTAAACAAACAAAAACAATCACCACAGAAAATCCAAATCCTTGATTTTGAGTACGTACTTCTTTAACTTGCAAGAGCTTGAACATGATAACTGCATGCCATTTTAACTCGATCTTAGTCTTAATAACTAATGGTTGAACCACAACTTACCAAATTAATATACATGCATGATAAAATTTGGGTTTTGTATCTAATTATAATGAATGCAGGTACTTGGCTCCAGAATATGCATCAAGTGGAAAGTTGACAGAGAAATCTGATGTTTTCTCATATGGGGTCATGCTCTTGGAACTCATAACTGGAAAGCGACCAGTGGATCCTTCACATGCAATGGAAGACAGCTTAGTGGACTGGGTTTGTACTTGTTCTATTCTTTGCAAGTTTTGATTTTATACTGAAAAGAAAAGCAAAATAAAAGCTTCTTCCTAGGTCTTTGCTAGTGTTGTTATGTACTATCAGTACTATATATATATTTCAATAAGGCTTTTGTGCAAACACATGTGATACATTGCAGGCTCGACCACTTCTCACAAAAGCATTGGAGGATGGCAGTAATTATGTTGAGCTAGTAGACATCCGCTTGGACAATAACTACAACCAACAGGAGATGGCGCGCATGGTGGCCTGTGCTGCTGCCAGCATCCGCCATTCCTCTAGAAAGCGCCCAAAGATGAGCCAGGTACGTTCGGACCCATCATATCATATAACTTACATGTTATGTTGTCGCAATCTTCATTTAACATTACACATTTTAAAAATAGTGTATGATGTTTGTCTAATCATCAATAGCCTAAATTAATAATTTGACAACATAATATTCTAAATTATGATAACAGATAGTCCGAGCCTTAGAAGGAGATGTATCGCTGGATGACTTGAATGAAGGGACAAAACCAGGACAGACCACTGTACACAATATTATGGGTAGTGGTGGTGGTGGAAGCTCAGACTATGACACACAGGCATACAATGCTGACATGAAGAAGTTCAGAAAGTTGGCCCTGTCAAGCCAGGAGTTTGGGAGCAGTGAATATGGGACATCTAGTAATGACTCTCGGGAAATTCCCACGCCGCAGAACCAAAAGCAACAACAATATCTTTGAGCTTTGAGCTTTGAGCGCTCACTACAAAATTTAATCACCAGAGATCGAGCTTAATTAAGAAGATGATAATGACATTACAAAATGATGAGTGCAGTACTAAGATAAAACAATTGATGGGTCATGATATAATATACATGCATGCAATTTGGTTACGTACTCTTTCTAATTTGTTACTGAAATTTGGGATTTGGGATTTTACCTAAAAAGACAAAGAAGGTGAGATTATGGATCCGCGGCCGGCGAAATGTGCTTGGGAAATTTGTATATATATGGGGCCAATTGAAATCTCATGATTAGTTTGATTATTGACAATTGTATTCGTTGATAATATGGATTTGTACTCTACCCGTACAAATACTTCGACATGAACAACCGCGTAGATAGCTTTTCTGTATTGTTATGAAGTATATCGAATATTAATTATTTTATTCAATAAAACTATTTTACAAATTACACATACAAATCACTTTACTCATCAATGATATCTCTCATAAACATATATCGAATTTATCTAAACAAATGATCCAGCTTATGAGAACATATAATACTACAAATATTTTATAGAAAAATATTGGGGTGACCTCAAGGTCCACCTCACCCCTCGATTTTATAATTTCGACAATGTTGACGCATAATCGGAATCGTTCATATTTTAGATCACCTATTATAGATCATTTATGCAAAAAATCAACTCAATCGGAAATCATTTGGTTATATAATTGTTGTCAATTAAAGAGAAAAAATGAATGGTTCCGAATTAAAGAGTGATTTTTTGACTAAACCGTTGATTTTTTCTATTTAATTAACAACAATTCTATAATCAAATGATTTCCGATTGAGTTGATTTTTTGCATAGATGATCTATAATAGATGATCTAAAATATGAACGGTTCCGATTATGCGTCAATATTGTCGAAATTATAAAATCGAGGGGTGGGGTGGACCTTGAGGTCACCCCTTGGGGTGACCAGAAAATTGTTCTATTTTATATGTATATGTAATAATAATTATATATTTTGTAATCGATAGGATTGAATTGAATTAATTGTCTTATCGAAGCATATTGGATCTAGGGTAGTCCACTGCATATCTGTTCCATTGACAGGTCTACGCCAAACGGCTTACACTTTGACCCATGATGCAGAACTCGAGACCTGAAACTTGAACCCATAATACCCACGTCTAAAAATATATATTTTTATGTCACACAAATCGTTTTCTACACTTAAATTTTATGAGTTAAGTTCTCAACCAAAGAAAAGAAAATTTAAATTGTGGTTGAATTCTTTTGTATAAAATACAAAATTTTATTATAAAACAACCAAAAATTAAAACTATGAAAATAATTAGAAAATAAATTCATTTACTCGAAAAAACAAATAACAATAATGGTTTTCAAATAAATTCATTTACTCGAAAAAAACAAATATGAGTAAATAACAATAATGGTTTTCAAATTTTATCCTTAGTATCAATTTGGTTAACAAACTTGTTATTTAAATTCCATAACTTGCAAATTTTTGCTCATTACTTAAGTCTATTTCATTTATTTTTTTCGTCAATTTTAATTACATATCAAATATGAAGACTTATTTTAAAAATAAAAAATATTAATATACTTTTTTTATGTTTTCCAACATGTTAAATAAAATTGATGAAATAGTTTAAAGTAATACACATGTG
>QANT01004399.1:0-34565 GCA_003254885.1 Purshia tridentata | reverse complement strand
TTTAGGGGGTTTTGGGAGAGTTCTGAGATGGGTGGGGGCTTAAGAAAAGTTTGTTAGTAGTTAGGGGGTTTAGAAAAATTTACCCAAAAAAAATTTAGAATTTAGATAAAACTCAATATTTAATAAATTATATGTTCTAATTTCCTTGTTTAGATCCATAAACACAAAATTTATATTAGGTCCATAAACACAGAATTTTATAAATTATATGTGAAAAAAAAACTTGTTATAAATTCTATTTAAATTGATGTTATTTACAAATTTTAATTTTTATAAAAGAAAAATAAGTTATGTACACCTATTACCTTACCAAATAACCACAATACCACTACTACACCGGCACCAACATCGCCACCACCACCACCACCACCACCATCATCACTACCACCACCACTACCACCACCGTCGCCGCTGTTGCCGTCACCACCACCACACCGCATCCACCACCACCACCACAACCTCTACCACTGCCACCACCACAATCGCCTCTTCACCATCACCATCTTTGATGTTGTCGCCGTCGCCGCCACCACCATTATCTTTGCCCTCACCACCATCGTTGGCACCACTAGTCACCACCAGCGCCACATCTAGTACTCCCATCACTACCACCACGCTACCGCTGCCACGACCACCATCGCTGCCGCCACCACCACTACAACCTCCACCTTGCCAACGCCACTACCACTGCCACTCCCACCACCATCTCCACCGTCACCACCATCGTCACCGCCACTAGTCACCACCAGCACAACATCCACCACTGTCATCACCACTACTACGATACCGTCGTCGCCGCCACCACTACCATCGTCACCACAATTGCTGCTGCCACCGCCACCACCACCACCACCACCATTTCTCTCACCACCCATGGATCATCACCACCCATGGATCATCACCACTACCAATATCGTCAGCTCACCACAAGTATCATCCTTATTGTTACCACCATCCATCATCACTCATTTATAATTGATGGCATTAAAAAAAAAAAAAGGTACAAAGTCATTTTGGTTCTCAAACTATTACACTTGTATTAGTTTGGTCCCTAAACTTCTAATTTGAAAATTAAGAAATCTTACTTTTCAATTTTGTCCATTAAGAACTTTTCCATTAATTTACACATTTTTTATCCAAAATTATATTTTTATGCACTATGTAAAGTCCTTTTTTAGGGCAAAATGGTTCTTTTAATTTAGACCTTATCATTTTTTTCTCATGCATTATTTTTTCCTCTTTCATTTCTCGTTAAATTTGGATGAAAAATATATAAATTTATGGAAAAGTCTACAATTGGCAAAATTGAAAAAGTGAGAGTTCTTAATTTTTTAAATTAGAAGTCTGGCAACTAAACTGATACAAGTGTAATAGTCTAGGGACCAAAATGACTATTTATTTTTAAAAAAATGCTATAAATTTCGTATTTAAATTCCATTATGTTACATATTCTGGAATTTTAAATCACATCATTTTAAATTCCGTTATTTGTGAATTTCTCAATAATTTCAAACTAATTCGTCCAAACACACCATAAAATAATTCAAAAATCCATAGAAATTTAGGAGGTATATTCAATTAAGGATTTAATGGACTTTTGTAGAGTTTTTAAAAATCATTAACTTTTGTAGAGTTTTTAAAAATTATTAACTTTTGCAAAGTTCATAACTTTTTAACAACTTTCACAAACTCCATATAAATCTTCAGACTCCATACAGACCTTATTGAAAGTCAATTATATGATACTCCTAAACTGTAGGAGTCTAATTAGCATTGTATAGAGCAAGTAATCAGCTAGTTTATTTCCTAGAATAGCTCCTAAAATAGCTCTTCTTCTTCTAAATTAATCTATTGTATCATTGTATATTCTTTTGATCAATATATAGAGAATTTCTCTGCCAATCTATTTTGCATAATTTACTATTCTTTATATGGTATCAGAACACCGACCTTGATGACTCTAAAGACATAACCTGCAAATACTTTTGCAACCAAAACACACACCACCATGGGAGACAGCAAACCATACAAGGCATTAGTATCATCGACTGATCCTACATTGAATCCTCTTTCTCTCCACCACTCGGATAATCCACGAATTATCCTAGTTTCCAAACTTCTCAAAGGAGACAATCACAAGACTTGAAGTCGGTCTATGCGCATCAGTCATAGTGCGAAGAATAAGATCGACTTCATCAATAGGATGATCAAGGCTCCAGACGATACGGATCCTAAATTTGATCTATGGCAACAATGCAACGATATGGTGCTATCATGGATTCTAAACTCTATTCATCCTGATATTGCTGGTAGCATAATATACATTGATACAATAGCTGAAGTTTGGAACGACTTGATGGATAGGTTTTCCCAAGGGAATGATACAAGAATCTATTAGATTCAAAATGATATTGTTGAAAATCTACAAAGGCAGCAGTCGATAACGGCATATTACATCAAGCTGAAGGCACTTTGGGATGATTGGCGTCCTACTATGAACCTTTAACATACTCATGTGGAGGATTGAAAAGGGTTGCTAATCATGAAGAGAAGGAAAAGGTCATGCAATTCCTTATGGAATTGAATGACTCCTATGCTGTAATCCGAGGTCCGATCTTATTGATGAGTCTATTACCTGATATTCGTAAAGCCAATGCTCTCGTGCTTTAGCAAGACGACAAATAGAGGTGGCGGCATGTTATGATTAGAGAATTCATCATGCAATGAATACATAGACCAGTAAAACCTTCACAACTCCAGGTGGTTCCAATGCCCAGAACAGTAAAAACCTCACAACTCTAGGTGGTTTCAGCATTAAAACCAAGCTTCATTGCAACCACTATGATGGAGATACCTACACCATTGAGTACTGTTATTACTTGATTGGGTTTCCTCTAGGTCACAAGCTTCATGGTAAAAGAAGAACCTACTTTCACCATTGATGAATACAATCAGCATATGGCACTCCTTCGACAAGGGAATGGTAATGCACAGCCCTTTGCAAACACTGCCATAGGTATAATCACACGTAATTGCCATAGCATCAGAAAATGGGTCACATGAAACTTTATGTTGGATAATAGATAGTGGAGCACTTAACCATATGTCTAATTCTTCAGTATCAAATCCCAAACCATCACCATAATATGATTTTGTTGGATTACCCAATGGTGGGAAAGCTGAAATTGGATCTGTTGCCCCTATAACATCATCTCAAGATCTTACTCTTGATGTAGTATTCCATATTCCTAAATTTTGAGTGAACTTAGGCCTTCTACTATACACCGGAATTTTGATAGCCAAAAGCTAAAATGGCTAACATTTGGCCTTAACTTCTCCATTATACACCGGATTGTGATAACCATTTTTGGTTGATTGCCATATTAAAACCCAAATTTGAGGGTAAGAAAAAGTGATACCCAAATAACCTAGACCCACATGTTTGAATACTTAAAAAACTTTAGTTGTTTGTATTTGGTTTTTTTTATGTGTTTTTTGCGTGTACTCATTACAAAATAAATAAATAATATTATATTTATTTTTTTTTGGTAATAAAATAGGGAAATTTTAATTTGGATAAACAAATGAAATATTCAAATATATTCAATATTGACCTTAAATTAAAGATCTTCTTAAAATATAATCAATGGTATAACTTTTTTCAATACTTAATTAATATTAAGCATAATTTAATTAAATTTAAAATTATGATACCCAAATATGAGTATTAGTACCATAGTGAAACTGATATTCAAAAAACACTGTTCACACACCCAAAATGGCATTTGGTTATCAAAAAATGACTTTACCATAGTAGAGGGCCTTATTATTTGTTAGCAAGTTAACCCAAGCTTTGGGATATATTGTGATATTTTTCCCTGTTTTTTGTGTTATATAGGACATGGTTGCAAGAAGGATGATTAGTTCGGGCAAGCAATATAATGGGCTTTACTACCTCATGCCAAAATATAACCCTTACCTAGCACACAGTGTCAATCATCACTCCAAACTTTGGCATTGATGTCTTGAATATCCTTCCATTACCCCACACAAAGCCTTATCAAAGGCAATACTAGATATTGTTTCTAATTCTCAATATATTTGTGATATTTGTTTTTTAGCCAAGCAAACACCTTTACCATTTTTCTTAAGTCTAATTTCATCTATTGCACTTTGTGATTTAATTCACTGTGACATTTAGGGACCTCACAAAGTTGATTCATACTCTGGAGTCCGTTAATTCTTGAGTATTGTAGATGACTTTTCTTACTTTACATGAATCCATCTTATGAGTTTTAAATTTGATATGCAAACTTTGTTGAAATCTTTCATTTCATAGGTCTAAACACAACAATTGTCGTAGAAAATCACTACGTACTGACAATGGAGCTGAATTCACATCCATGTGTCAATTTTTTAGTGAGAATGAGATACATTTTCAACATTCTTGCCTTTCTATCCCAATAGAATTGGGTGATTGAGCTCAAACACCTACATCTTTTAAATGTCAGAAAAGCCCTTCATTTTCAAACCAATTTACCTTTAAAATTTTGGGGCGAAATTGTTTAAACAGCTTGCTATTTCATTAATTGTCTCCCTACACCTCTTTTATCTCACAACTCACTTTATGAAAAATTACATGGTACACCACGCAATTAATCTAACTATGAGTTTTAAGGTGTCTTTGTTATGCAACAAATCTTCACCCAACCCACAAGTTTGACAAACATGCGTGTTGTTGACTATTTGTTGGCTATCTTCTTGGCCAAAAAGGTTATCGCATATATGACCTTGAAACTAGCAAATTTTCATCTTTATGCAATGTTATCTTTCATGAATATGTTTTTTCCTTTTAAAATTGCCTAGCTGATCATCAAAGTGACCAACCAATTTTATCAATGCCTCAAGCTTCCCACAACTATTCCTCTACACCTACACAAACCACTTTTAGCCTAAACACTGAACTCGATCCACCAGGCCTATCTACCACTTCAACACTTAGCCCACCCTTAAATACATCCCCCACCAGCCCATCACCTATTCCACAACCTCTAGCCATACCCAACTCTCCTATGTCATCTCGTATCCGTCACACCTCAGTTGATCCATTAGACTTCCAACCTTGTTGTTCCAATCACATCTCCTAACCTAATACCTAACACTGTTATTACCTTGTTTATCATGCCTAATTGCTTGTTCCTAGTCCCACTTCTAGCACATCCAACATAATAACACCCCATTGCTCGGTATTTTTTTTATTCAAATCTATCTTCATCCCATCATTCTTTGGTTAACAATATTTCACAATTGGTAGAACTAGTGTTCTATGAGCAGGATAGTGGTGATCCTAAATTGGTTGAAGCCATAGGAATATAACTTTGTGCCCTTGATGCCAATAATACAGAGACCTTTATGCATTTTTCTTCTGGTCATCGAGCCATTGGTTGCAAATGGGTCTACAAGATCAAATATAATTATAACGATATTGTTGACCGCTACAAAACACGCCTTGTGGCCAAAGGTTTACACACCATGAGGGCATTGACTACAAGGAGACTTTTGCTCCTATTGCCTCTTCACTATTGCTGCATTTCGCAATTGGTTTCTTCACCAAATGGAAGTGCAAAATGCTTTTCTTCATGGTGATCTCCATGAAGAGGTCCATATGCATCTCCTTCCTAGTCTTCGTCGATAAGGGGAGAGGGTGGTTTGTTGACTCAACAAGTCTTTTTATGGACTCAAACAGGCCTTACATAGTTGGTTATAGAAATTCTCACATGCCATTCAAGACATTGGCTTCTGGTAGTCAAGAGCCGACTACTCTCTATTTACCAAAGTGAGTGGAAATTCTTTCATTGTGATTCTAATCTATGTTGATGATATGATCATCATAGGGAATGATAAAAAAGCTATCGCATGTCTCAAAAACTTCCTACACACAAGATTTCGTATCAAAGATCTTGGAGCCCTGAAATACTTCCTTAGAGTCGAGGTTGCACGATTGAAAGCTGGTATTACCATTTATCAATGTAATTATGCTTTGGATATCTTGGAAGAGGCAGGATTATTTGGCACAAAATCAACAAAGTTCCTAATGAAACAAAACTTGACATTAACAGCAATGGATGGTGATCCTCTTAACAATCCTTCTCACTATCGAATAATGGTTGGTAGGTTAGTTTATTTGGCAGTCACAAGGGCAGAGATTGCATATTCAATCCATATTCTCAGTTAGTTCATGCAAAAGCCGAGAAAACCCATATTGATGCCAATATCATGTTCTTTGATATCTAAAGAATGCCTCAGCGCAAGGGCTACTATTTCCATCACAAGGCAAGCTTGAATTGACAGGTTGTTGTGATGCTGATTGGGTCAGATGCCCTACAATTCGACAATCCGTCACAAGCTATTACGTTTTCTTGGTAACTAACTTGTATCTTGAAAATCAAGAAGCAGAAAACTGTCTTTAGATCTTTAGCTGAGGCAGAGTATCTATCAATGGAAGCAATTACGTGTGAGTTGACTTGGTTACAATATCTGTTGCGTGACTTACGAGTTGATCATTCATAATCAGTAATATTGTACTGTAATAACCAAGCAGCAATGCATATTGGTGTAAACGGACCAAAGTAATCGATCTGGATTGCCATATGATTCGCGAAAGAATTTAGAAAATGACAAATTTAGACTACTTATGTGCACACAAGAAAACAAATTGCCGATATGTTCACAAAGCCGCTTGGGAAAATTGTGTTCCATTCACATCTCAGCAAGTTAGGAGTCTTGGATATCCACATTCCAACTTGAGGGGAAGTATTGAAAGTCAACTATATGATATTCCTAAATTGTAGGATTCTAATTAGCATTGTATAAAGCAAGTAATCAGCTAATTTATTTCCTAGAATAGCTCTTAGAATAGCTCTTCTTCTTTTGTATAAATCTATTGTATCACTGTATATTCTTTTGATCAATATAAAGAGAATATCTTTGTTAATTTGTTCTACATAATTTATTATTCTTTACAGACCTTGATTCCAATTATTTTAAAAAAATCATAAAAATCCTTTAATGTTCTAATTCTATAAATTTTTCTTTTTCATTAAAAAGCAAAACCATCAATTATTGCTTAAGCTAATAGTTCAACTACCATATAGCTCTAATAAAACTCAAACAAAGGACAAATTAATATCAAATGAAAAATAATAGCTTTAACTCTTTTATTTCTCCATTAATAACTTATATATATACTCTTGATCGAACTGTGGGTATGAAATATAAAAGTAACAATGTTATAAAAAGTTAATGTTCATTGGGGGATGGGCTTTGATGCTAATTAAATATAAATACATTTTTTTTTATTTTATTAATTTTTGAAATAAAAATAAAAAATATATTTGAAATGCTTTGAAATCTGCAAGAGAAAGGTTGGAGAAGTATCAACTTTAATATAACATAGTTTACACTCCAAAGTCCATGAAAGTCTATCATTTACTAAATTCCTTATAACTTTTTTATTACTATATAACTTTTATAGACTTTTTAAAAGTCTAAATTGAATATCACTAGATTTTTTCAAACTTTTTAAAAGTCTTAATTGAATAATACTAGATTTTTATAGACTCTTTAAATGTATTGATATCATCTGACATTTCAATTCCACCAAAATCATTTAAAATTCTAAATGAATACTAGGTATATTCAATTCTGAATTTTAAAAAATTCCACATAAATTTAGATTTATTTAAAGGAAAAAAACAATCTTGGTACCTGTATTTTACTTCAAAAACGAATTTGGTCCCTGTGGTTTTAAAATTTGGCCTTTGGGCCTTGTGTTTTATATTGTTTGCATTTTAAGAATATTTTATAACCAAATTGAAATTTTTTCTCAAATTAAAACTAATTAACTTATGAGTTTTACTAAAAAATGACAAAAAATCATGTATGTAACATTCAATTTGAATTTTAAACAAAAATTGAAATTTTGATTTTGTTAAATTGTCCTTATATTGCTAAAAACATAAAACAAAAGGACCAAAAATATTTTCAGGGTAAAACACAAAGACCAAAAATGTTATTAACCTTTTATTTAATTCAGAATAATATAGGTGTATTTAATCTATCATAAGAAACGTACGTCTTTAGTCATGGCATCCAAAAGCTAGTACATCATCATACAATTCTCATTCTCCCAAGCATCATACTCAAAAGACTCATGATCATCTAGTGATCAAACTCCAACGTTGACGACCATGAATCTTACGTTGGGCACTAAGAGCACATTCCCCATAATTAATTCCATCCAATTTATTAGGGGTATTTAGACTATTATTGATAGAAACTAGAAGAAAAGGCTTAAACGAAGTTAAGGAACTCACCTTCTTCTCCTTCTTCTTAGCATCATCTATCTTGAGTCACGCAACAAAAAAAAAAAAACAGAATAAAGAACCACCATAAATCACCACCAAAACCCTATCAGTTTAAGGTTATTCTGTATTATTGCATTAACCCATGAATACGGTCTATTTATACAAGTACAAGGAGCCCAAAATGCTAGTCTATTTGGTGTTTTTTAACTTGCTTTTTCTGTAGATACAAGTCTATTTGGTTTTTGTAAAAATGCAAGTTAAGAATCATTCATCATGAAAAGAAAAGGAAGTAAAATATTTTAGCTTTAGATTTTGGACTGGGAGTTAGATATAGTTGGAATTTTGGACTTTCTCATATTTTGTTTTGTTATTTCAATTATTTTTGAATTTGTAAATGATATTTAGGTAAATTAATTTAAAATAATAATAATTCAAATTTTTATGTTTCTTAATGCGATAAAGTCTTACATCTAATAAATGGTGCAGTACACAAATACAAGGAAGAAGGTAGAAGTAGAAGGTAGCTAGCATTTCCCATGAAATGAAAATAAAGGATAAAAAAAAAAAAATAGAAGTATACCAAGGTTTTCTTGATCCTACCCTCAGTCACCCAACGACCTTCAACAAAGAAAAAAACAGAGGGATAAGATGGATTAAACAATTAAAATTAAATTAGAAAATCTCAGATGTAGATTTAGATTTGGATTATGAGGGGTCCAGCGGTGGCTAAGGAAGCATTACCTTAGAAGCCAATGCTGATGAAATGGCATGTAGTCTTCTAAAAAGCCAATGCTGAAGTCAGTACAAAGGCTGAAGCTTTAAAGAATATCATTGGCCCAGCCAATGATTTTCTAAGGTTACAGCACCAACTCCAATCTTTGTAAACTTTTACACTAGTAATTTATTGGCCAAATCATAGGTGAAACACCACTCTCATTGCCATTCGGCGTAAAGGCCGTAATACCTGTTTAGGTGGGGATGCCAATGCTTCGCATAAAAGAAAGGACCATCCATGAAAATAAAGCACAACTTTGGACACACTTTGATTTGTTGAAAGAACATAAGGGCACGCCTTGATAAGGATTGCCTCCTACCAACAACAAGCAAGGGCCTTTCAAGAGGAAGACGTGGTGCTGAGAAGAGTATTTCAAAACACTAAAGTCCCTAAGGAGGAAAAGCTAGGCCTAAATTGGGAAGGACCATTCCAAGTGATAAAAGTCGGAAGAAAGAGTACCTATGCTCTGTCCAAAATGAATGATACACCCATTCAAAAAAAGTGGAATGTCACCAATCACAGAAAGTACTATGCGTAAAAGGATCAACAATTCCTTGAAGGCATATTTAGGTTATCATCCAAGAATCCCAGTAAGCATCATGCAAGTGGAAGAAATAGGTCCACACCTCAACAGTTATGGACTATGTAGACAAACGTGCAAAGAACATAGAGAGTTCAAGAAGATTTTACACCAATAGATGACACAAGGCTTGGAAGGACATTCTAAGCTAGTAGCATCATTTAGTGTTGTGATTTGTTAGGCTAAATCATAGACTTAGGTAAATCACTCTACATCAATCGTAACGTGGAATTTAAC
The DNA here is from genome assembly GCA_003254885.1 of Purshia tridentata. Taxonomy (NCBI): domain Eukaryota; kingdom Viridiplantae; phylum Streptophyta; class Magnoliopsida; order Rosales; family Rosaceae; genus Purshia; species Purshia tridentata. The sequence goes on along the minus strand of QANT01004399.1, from coordinate 24,607 downwards.
CCACAAAAAAATTCAATATAGGCTCCAGCCATTCAATTCGATGCATTATAGTTTGTTTTAACTATATTGCATTTGGTGATAGCCTTATAATAAATATATTATAACATTCATTTAGTGTTTGCTTGCAAGCCTAAAATGGGAGGTTAGCCATCGGCATGAGATACTCATTCTTAATTGTACATAAGTTAAGATTCCTAAAGTCTACACACACTCTAATTTTTTCATTTTTCTTTACTACAGGGACAATGTTAGAAATTCACTTAGCATACTGAATAAGATAAATAAACTTGGTCTTAAGGAGCCTCTTTATTCAATCAATAACCTTAATCTCAACCTCGGCAAAAAACCGTTGAGATGGTTGTACAAATGGCCTAAAGCCTTCTTTAAGAAGCAACTTATACTCTACTAAAGCCTTATCTAAACCTGGCATTTCATGGTAGTGCCAAGCAAAACAGTCTTTGTACTCTCAAAGCAAAACTATCATCTATTCCGACTCAGTCATTGATGAAAATCGGTCGAGAATCTTCTTTAGTCCCTAGAAGGTGATGAATTGACCAAAATATCCTTTGGGTTAACAGAGAATTTGATAGAAGGTGATGATAAGTACATATTTTCGAATTTGACAGGGGGTGACAGTTGTGTCACACGTTAACATCTTGTAAAGTTTAGGTGGTTAATTGTAAATTATATTTAATGGTATATATGTACACCCCTTATAATTTGGGTGGTATTCATGCAAACAAACCCCACCTCTATTTTGTTAAAACATTGAATATTTTATTTTTTGCCTCATAATTGAGAAAAAGACAAAAAAAAAAAAACTCAACTTAAAAATAAGAGATAGGAATCTACACTTTAAAACAAAACTCCACTTTTAAAAAGCAAAAAATAGAAGAAAACTCCAACCTTCATTCATATATACTCTTCCCTCTCTCGTTTTATGTGAATCTTCGTTCAGCTCTAGCAAACACACAAATTAGCCGAATAACCAAAACCCACACCACAACACTACCATCACACTTTCTGTTTAGTTATGCACTCCAACGCTGCAACCTTGCCACCAACCTATTTCAATCATCTCCAACGAACACATTAATTAGGCCGATTGTAAAAACTTGTAGACTAACAGCAACATCACAATCAACACAATCACACTTTATGTTTAATTATGTACTCCAACACAACAACCTTTTTATTGTTTCTTTGTCTTTGCAAGCCATATTCGACAATACTCTTTCACTTTAAAGCACTCTCACTTTGTTCAATTTGACTTCAAATTTCATTAGAAATGTATTACTGTTGGTCCAAGCTGAGCCAACAAGTAGAGGTTGTATGGTAATCATTGATCGATTAGTTTCGACTGAGTTTGTGTTTGGATCGGATCGAACAGTAGTCTCAGAGTTGAGTTGAATTCAATCCAAACTAGAATAGTGGAGTGGCCAACACTTTTGACAGAGTTGAATCCAATCTGCACTGGAATAGTGGAGTGGCTAGCCCATTTAACTAAGTTGAATCTGATTCGAACTAGAATAGTGGAGTAAGAACTTTGACCAGTCAAAGTTTAAACTTAACCCTTGTAATCCACATGTCGCTAAATTGTTGGTCATTGAATCCATAGGGATTTATCCCCAAACAGAAGTCCCCTAACTTCTGATCGAAGTGTGCATACACTTGGAGTAGAAGTTGAAACTTTCACATAATGGTTGTTGCATAATAAAAGTCGATCATGGAAATTGAGACTCATTAAAGTAGTATTTAATTTGTGTCGATTCATGTGGTTGGACGCTATAGTCGAGATGAAGCAAAATTCGAGTCGAACTCTGTGAGTGGATGTTGATGGGAAACAAAGAACGGATAGTCGAGCTTGTGAGTAGAAACTCTCAGAATCCGAGCAGGCAACCAAGGAAAAGCACAAGCATGCCACCACCCCCCAAGCCTAGCTGAACATGAGTGGAGAGGACTGTGGATAGTCGTTCAACTTGGGTAGAAGATTTTAGAAACCTTTGGGGTCTATATGCTTCTGAATGCCAATAGCTGTCTATAGTCGCTCTACTAAGACATAAGAGTTTAGAGACCTTTAAGGTCTGTATGCTGCCGAGTTCCAATGACTATCTATAGTCAATTTGCTCAGACAAAAGTGTTTAATGACCTTTCAGATTTGTATGATATCGAATGATTGTCTATAGTCATTCTGCTCAGACAAAAGTGTTTAGTGACCTTTCAGATTTGTATGATATCGAATGACTGTCTATAGTCATTCTGCTCAAACAAAAGAGTTTAGAGACATTTCGGGTCTATATGATGCCAAGCGCCAAGAACTGTGTATAGTCATTCTTCTCGTACAAAAGAGTTTAAAGACCTTTCAAGTTTGTATGCTACCTAGCGCTAAGGACTAGGGTTGGGTCGGCTTGACTGAAAAATCAAGAATTGCTCCCAAACCAATGCTACCGATACCGAAGGAACCAGAACCGAACAGGATTGAAACTGAGATAATAATAATCGGACCGAACCAGGGATGTTGGTTTCAGTCTTAGTTCCCATAATCCAAAGCTGTTGGTTTACCGAACCGAACTGAGTATATACGAATTAATCTTCAAATTTATATATTTATACCTATTTAACATTTTTAATAATAAAATTAACATTAACCTTGCCATATTTTAAATAATAAAATATATTTTACATATCCATTACACTATTAAATTATTAAACCATATATATTTCATAATTATTTCAAATTAACCATATATTTATTATATGGATTGTACGTGTAGCGCCATATATTTGTAGTGTTTCAAGTTTAAAACCATATAAATATTACATATATTAAAGTATTACATATCAATTAATGATTATAGAAAAACCTATCTTACAAGTTTGAAACTTTGAAGTTACAACTTAATAACTTGTATAGATTATAGTTATATATGTAATATTGAATAAAACTACAAAAATGTCTAGTTATTATATATGTAATGTTTCTAGTATATGTTATTAGGGATTTACTAAATTAGGGTGAATTTGAGTCATGCAATTGAAAATCAATATTGAAACCTCACTCACTCTCACTAACCTCTTTTCTCTCTACGCCGAAAGTTCTGAAACCTCACTCATACTCTCAAAGAATCACAAACTCACAGCCTCTCTCTCTCTGTGCCGAAGGCCCGAAACCAACCTCTCAAACACACAAATCATATCTTTCTTCTTCTCTGCTGATCCGTGTCTTACTCTATGTTTCTCGCTCTCTTCTCTCATTTGATCTCTCCCTCTTCTCTGTCTCTCAAGAGTGAAGTCACCACCAGACTCACCACCACCATCCACCAAGGTAAATTTTTCGTCTCTAATCTGAGATTGAAATTAGGGTTTTACATATTCAAATTAGGTTTTCAAATTAGGGGTTTATGTTCCAAATTGAGGGGTTAAAGGGTTTAGGGTATTCAAATTAGGGTTTAAATTAGGGGTTTTGAAATTAGGGTTTTAAATTTGAGGTTTCACATTGGGGCTTTTAAATTGGGTGCGCCTATTTTGCTTGCTGATTGGGAGACTTGGGAGTTGTTGTCTTGCTCATGTATAATTTTATAACCATATAAGTAGATTTAAGTTAGGATTAATTTAGGGACCTAAGTTTAGTTTGAAATGTTTATTAATTGTTGGGTAATTATTAATTGTTGAATTGTTAGGGTACATGGATTATAGAAGTTCAAATTCAAACACTATACATGCCTCTGCTGTCTCTATTGGTCATAGTAATGCACCTAGTGAGTTTGCATCCAAATCTAAGAACATTAAGCCTTTGATGTGGATATATTGCACCAAGTTCCAAAAAATACATGAGCATCATAAGACTATGTGGGCTTTTGCTTGATGCAACACTTGTAAAGAAGAATTTCTAGCCCACATTACTCACAGTAGAACCACTAGAATTCTGGAACACTTGTGAAGATAATGTGAAAAATGCCCAGCTTATATTGGTAGCCAATGTAAGTCCCAACCCACCTTTACACAAGATACAATGGGGGCTTCATTTGGTCCTCATTCATTTAATCAAAAAAGGCATGAAGAAATGGTTGTTAAGTGGGTGATAAGGGAGGAAATGTCTTTTAAAGTGGTTGATGGAGTAAGGTTTAAGGATATGAGAAGTGACTTGTGTCCTAGATGAGGATGCCAGACAAGAAAAAGATTGCTGCTGGAGTTCTAGATTTGTACAATGTAGAGATGGCCAAATTTATGAGTGTGATTTCTGATCAAAGAGTAAGTATCACAATTAATGCTTGGATATCTATCCAGAACATAAATTACATGGTAGTGATTGCCTATTTTATGGATAGTGAGTGGAAGTTGCATAAGGGGATTATAAACTTCACAAAGATAACAAGTCACAAGGGTGAGGACATAAGGAGGGTTCTTGAAGGCTGTTTGAGGGGTTGGGAGATAGAAAAAGTCTTTAGCATTATGGTTGACAATGCTTGTGCAAATGATGAGGCTATTGAGTACATGAGTAAGAGGTTGAAGGAGGCAAATACATTGTTTTTTGATGGCATGTATTTGCACACGAGGTGCTTGTCACATCCTGAATTTGATTGTTAAAGATGGTTTGAAGGAACTTTTTGGGTGGATAGAAGCAATTAGGAATTGTGTGAAGTATATTCACTCAAGTCCTCAAAGATTGTATAAGTTTAGGAGACTATGCCATTCTTTTGAAGATGGGAGTAATGTCCAATGCTCCTCTGGATATGCCAACTAGGTGGAATTCCACTTACAAAATGTTGGAAGGGGTTGTGAATACAAATTGGTGTTTAGTAGGATGGTTGCGGATTATATGCTATTTGTGGGCTATTTTCTTGAGAAAGAAAATGATGGGACAAAAAGAGTTGGTTCTCCAAATGAGGATAAGGCAAAAGCATTTGTGCATTTCCTTAAAAAACATTATGATGCTACCTTAGTCCTTGGTGCCACCAAAACTTGTACACGCCCATTGATTTTTGTTCAAATAAGCAAGTTGCAATGTGAGATTTAAGATCTACAAAAAGATTATAGTAATTTGGTGTTGCAAATGCGTAAGTTTAACAATTATTGGGGTAGTTTTGAGAGTATTAACAAGCTAGTTTATGTCGCACATATTTTAAACCCTAGATTCAAGCTCCAAATGATTAAAACTACAAATGAGGAACTAGGGACAGATTCTGAAAATAGTTTGTGAGATTACAAAATGCTTATTGGGTTTGTATAATGCATACAAGATTAGCTAGAATTGTACTACCAAATTCATCAAATGATGTCATTCAAGAAGTTGGACTTAGTAGGCTAGAAATGAAGCTTAAAAGAAAAAAATTGGATGAAAAGGCATTCGAGATATCCAATGAAGTTGATAAGTATTTGAGTGATCTATTTGAGAAGCTAAAAGGAAAAGGTTTTGATCTTAGATTGGTGGAAGATTAACCAATCTTGGTACCCAATCCTCTTAAAGGTTGCCAAGGATCTCCTCTCCATCCCAAGCTCAACAGTGGCTAGTAATAATGCATTTAGCTTGGAAAAGAGGATTGTAAATCCTTTTAGAGTTTATTTGACGCCAAAAATAGTAGAGGCATTAGTGCATATAGTTGATTGGCTTAAAGGAAAAGAATTAAATTTTTACAAGGAGCCTACTAATGAGGAAGTTTTATTCTACAAACAACTTGAAGAAGTTGAATCAAGTAATTGATTGCTGAATTTTTGCCATTTATATGTTTTTTTCTTGTGTTTATGTGCTGCATTTTTAGTTAATTAACTGTTTTTTTATAATTTTGAAGTGATGAATTCCTCTTAAATTTCTAAAACCACAATTGTAGTTGCTTCTGTTAGTTCTAACTGATTAATTCATCTTAGTGTAAGTTATCTTGTTACATTTTTTATTATATGTTTACTGTGCATTTGATATTTTGATGTGCTTACTAACTTGGGTTTTTAGCTACTTTGTTTAGAGCTTGACTGGTGCTTGGTTGATGTTTGTTGCTGCTTGTGCATTTTTTGTTGTTGCCTTGTGGTCCTTTTTTTATTCCTTTTGTATTTTTTTTTGTTACATTTTTTATTATATGTAATTTTATGCCTTGTTAAATGTTGGCTGCTAGCTACTGGCTGCTGCTATGTATTATTAATTATTGTGTTAAACTGGAACAATATTTGTATTTTTTTAATTGGAGTTGGACTTAAATTTGAACTTGAACAATGAATTTTATGAATAATTATAACAGGGATGAATGGATGATAGATCATAGATGAATAATAGATTATGGATCTAAATTGATTATTGATTTTTTGGTAGGTGGTTTACTTGATTAATTGAAAGTAAAAAATAAAATGGGCCAAATGGCCCACAGTGGCAAAAAAGTCAAAAAAAGGATAAGAAAAAGGGATCAAAATGCAGCCGAAAATGAGACCCAACTTTTTACGATAAAAGCCCAAACTAAGCCAGACCATACTAGATTTTCGGTTCAACTGGAGTTCTGTTTACTGGACTTTAGTCTCGGTTTGTATAAGTGGCTGACCGGGACACTTAGTTTTTGTACTTAGTTTCACAATTTCGGTTCGGTTAGGTTCGGCTTGATTTACCAGCCCTATCAAAGACTATCTATAGTTACTTTGCTCGAACAGAAGAGTTTAGAGACCTTTTAGGTTTTTATGCTACTTAGCGCCAAAGACTGTCTATAGTCACTCTGCTCGTACAATAGTAGCATTGAGGCTGAGACTTGGCATTCAAAGTTTCCTCCTTCATCTTGACCTTTTAATTGGTCTTGAAGGCCTTGAGCTTGGCCTCATACTTTTTAGCAAGTGCATACTTTGCTACCTCAGAGGATAGCTCATTATAGTTTATGGGGGGAATTACGAATCAGAAGAGACCGTAAGTCCCCAAGAAGTAACCCCTGCATCAGAACGATCTTGGCCGAATGATGTTGCAGTCATCACACTTCGTATACTCAACATTGAAGCGGATAAGGTAGGTTTTCAGACTCCTCCCTTAGGTTGCTTGATCAGTATCAAGTTGTTGAGGTTATAGAAGTTAGTTAGATACCACCTCATATATGGCAATGAAAGCCTTTCTCAACTTAAGAAATGAGTCAATAAAGTTTGGGGATAGTCCCCAAAACCAGTCTCAAGCCAATCCCTTGAGAATAGAAGAGAGGATTAGGCATTTGATGGCTTTTGAAGACTGACGAGCCTCCATGGCATAACAAAAGTCGTCAAGGTGGTCGAGAAGATCTTAATGTCGTCGTATTAATCCATTTTTCGGTGTTTGGTGTCATTAGACACGTTGGCATCCAAGATCTATTCAGTGAATATGTTTGGGAGTTTATCCCTTATATCACCCCTCTGTGTGTATCCTCTAGAGCGTTTGACCTGGCCAAGGCAGTCATGAACGCTTTTGATCTGGTCTTTGAAGAAGTCACGAGCCTGATCATCCATCTAAGGTGTGACTTGTTTAGATATTGTCTCAATGGAGCTCTCAACTTGATCGTCTAGTTGCTCAACAGCTGTCTGACGTGTAATGCGTGCGCTCACTAGCTGGCTAACAGACATAACCATTGTTGCCCCCAGGCAATCTCTAGAGTATAAGCAAGTGCCTGATACGGACTGTGCCTATGCAGCTCTAGCGTGGATGTGGGGTTGAGGGCTTAGTCTGGTCTGAATTAGAACCCTCGCTCATGCCGAGCCGACAGGATGTGCAGGGTCGAGCTAAGAACGAAGGGGGAAATGCTGCACACAGATAGGCTTGAGCGAGTTTGGCTCGTTTCGTCAAGGGTTCGATAAAAAATGTGGTGATAAGCCTTCCTCTTCTTTGCGAGGATGAGGTGAGCATCGAGACATTCCAAATGTTCATTCAATGGCATATTCTTGAAATTGGAGAATGTATAGTCAATATTGAGTCAGGCCAGATGGTTGGTTATCAATATTGGCCTATGTGACTTCACAAGCCATTTCGTGAGAACAAACCTTAGCCTCAATATGAGCTGTCCTAGTGAATTGACATAAGCACCGGCTCATAGACAATTGCACGTTTTGACGGGCCAATTAGGCGGCTTGTTTGGCCTATTTGGCCAAGAGCTCATTTGTTTGACTTAGGAAAACATTTTTTGTAGCCAAGCGCCACTGGTTGGCTGCTTTGACTGGTTGAGCATTCTTTCCCTTAAAAGGAGTCTGGGGCTCAATTCTCCTTTGGTTATCCAAAGTTTGAGTGGAGGAGGAGGATTAGACACTAGAAGACATTTTATGAAGGAAAGATGATGAATGAAGATTGGTGAGAAGGAAGACTTGGTAGTTGAAATAAGCATGGTGGCTAAATGCAAGCTTCCCACATACGGTGCCAATCTATTGATGCAAAAATCTGGGAGATCTTTACACACAACTTAAATATGTTAAAATGGTGAAATGTTTGACAAGTTAGCTCTTTAGGAAGAATAAAGCACATGTAATTGATAGGTCAGCCCCTCGGGAAGAGCAAAACACACGTGATTGACAGTTCAGTCCCTCAAAAAGAGCATAGCACTTCTCGATGGGTATTCAAGAGAATCTTCCTACAAAAACAAGAATCATGAGAAGTAACACTATTGTGGTACTAGTTGACTACATTCTAACGATTAAGTCAGTATGTGTATGAAGGTAATGTTTGAGTATGAATAAGCAAGAACAAAAGGGTGAACAAAGTAAGAACTTGGGAGAAAATGGAAGAACAATGTAAGAACTTCTAGGCTTTTCTCTCTCAAGTTTTGGTGCTTTGTTGGGTTTTTATGTCTGCATGTGCCTCTCCTCCCATTACCTTTATCTATGAATGTATTTACAGGGAAAAAGAAATGGTGAGGGGATATTTAGTTTGGTTGATAATGAAGAGGTCATGTCTCCTATCATGAATAGTTCTATGCACAATTACCCAACTTCTAACTGTATTAAATGTCTAACAGCACACTTGCATAATGAGTTAAGTCTTGTAATGAATGTGCCACCTTGGGATGTCAGGGTGTAAACACTTTTAATGCAAAATGGAGATATTCCTTAAACCTTCTTCTGAGGCGGCGGAGCGTTAGGTGGAGCTAAGTAGGTTATTGTTTCATAATGAAACTTAGGTACGTAGGAACAAAATTCAGTCGATTCGAATTAGAAGGAGGTAATTCCCAGACCAATCTGAACAATGAATGTCCTCGTGCCTAGATCTTAGTATAAGAACAATATTAGTTTGAATTTTGTCCGAGCCGAGCAAACAACCAAAGGTTGTATGATAACCATTGATTGATTGGTTTCCACTGGGTCTGTGTTCATATTTGTTCGAACAGTTGCCTCAAAATTAAGTTGAATCTTATCCAAACTGAAATAGTGGAGTGGGTAGCCCCTTTGATCGAGTTGAATCCAATATGAACTGGAATAATGGAGTGGCCTGAACTAAAATAATGGAGTGGCCATCCCCTTTGACTACGTTGAATACGATTCGAACTGAAATAGTGGAGTGGCTAGCCCCTTTGACTAAGTAAGAACTTTAATGAGTCAAAGCTTGAACTTAACCTTTGTAATCCACGAGTCGCTAGTCGATCGTTGAATCCCTGGGGATTTATCCCCAAACATATTACTAGAGCAATGCATTATAAATGTGAAGCCAATAACACTATTGAATAATCGTTTGGGAATTAAAACCAAATTCTCACCGTCACGCAACAAGTAATAAATTTGATGAATAAGAAAATAATAATCAAAACTAAGAAAAAGATAAACAAATAAACAAGCACACACAATCACACTAAGATTTATGAGGTTCAGCATAATCCTGCCTACGTCCATGGGAGAATTCTCCATTCTTCACTATGAGAATAAACAAGTACAAGATTACAATTGGACTAAATCACATAACCCAATCCCCAAATCCCTTGTACACTCTCTCTCAATGTGTTTACCAAGAACCCTAGTTCTCTCATGCAAGATTAATTACCTAATCTTGATCTCACCAACTAGATTATGTGACTTCCAAGAATTCTCAAGACTAGCTCTCTAATTCAAAGTCTATCTCATTCTCTCTCAGGTTTCTAGGACCTAAAGGTCCTATTTATACACAATAGGCCTTTAAAAAACAAACCCAATTGAAGTAGGAAGCCTAAAACCCCTTAAAACTAGGAAAAAAAGTGGAGGACCACAAGAGGACCGGTCCTCCAGTAGCCTGGAACCCCAAAAAACATGCAACGCCCCTGTAGGACCGATCTCATGACCATAGGACTGGTCTTTTGGGACTTTTCTTCGAAATTCTTCATCTTTTGGTTGCTCCACCTGAACACGAACCTTCTACAATCTCGTAACTTCAACCAAACATCCAAAGACACTTCCATGGCCTTAAAACACCTCTGAATAAGAGTCAAAACACAACAATGTCCATCTTGGCGATCATACCATGCAAATTACCTTGCATCAAAAAATACCATTGGCCTTGCCTTATACCAACTACACATAACCTGAATCAAGCAACTTTGGTCCTTCTTGATTCGCATGGCCAATACCTATATGTAGTTGCTTCATGTAACCAATTACTGGTTAGCACCAAAGAGGGACCTCGGTTCTACCCCTTCACTAGAAGAATTTCCTTTCTCACCACCGTTTGAACCTTGGAAACATGTCACCGTCTCTGCTGTACTCGTAAACGAGACCTTCCTCAAGCGTTTGATTTCTTGTGCATTTTGTTTCCAACCAACGATCGAGGTTTGAGTTCCTATTAAACAATACAATCCACTACACTTCTCTCCCTTCATTAGGACCATGCTTCCACGAGTAATTTTTAAGACTCCACCTGCGATCAAAATCCTATAGCCCTTGGAATCTAACCTACTCAAGAATATTAGATTCCTTGTAGCTTTGGGACATAAGCAACTCCACCCAAAGTATACTCTGCCCCATTGAATATTTTGATCTTCACCGTTCCAATCCCCATGACATCAACCTTGGACTCGTCAGGCAAAGACAAAGATCCTCTCTTTGATTCTTAAAACTCTTCAAAATATTCCTTACTAGAACATATATGGTGAGTAGAACCTGAATCCAATATCCATTCACCTTGAGAAGAAGTGTTATCTCTAGAGATTGTGAAAAGTTCTCCAGAAAAATCACAGTTCGCTGTCGCCGCAAAAATTATCATCGTTCTTCTTATTCCAAGTCGGACAATCCTTCTTTATGTGTCCTCACTCTTTAAACTTGTAGCACTGTCAACCCTTTCCATTGCCCGTTGATCTAGCCCTACTATCACTAGAACCTTTGACTGCTTGCCTTCCTCTTTGACCATGAGCAACAAACAAGGAGTCTTTATCCTCAACTTTCTTCTTCCTTTCACTAGACAAGAGAGTTGACTCAACCTCGTCAATATTCAATGTATCTTTACCATATAAGAATATATCCACTATGTTGTCATATGTATCAAGAAGTGAGGTAAGAAGTAAAAAGGCCCTATATTCTTCCCCAATTTTTACACCAACTACTTCAAGTTGATTCAGCAGTCCTTTGAACACGTTCATGTGATCCATGAGATTTGCACTCGCCTCCATCTTCAGCTTATATAAGTCTCGCTTTAGATTCAACTTTGTGGCCATATTCTTTTGAGCTAAATAAAGCTTCTCCAATTTATTCCACAATTCCAAGGCAGAATCTTCATTTATATTATTGATAATATTATCAGCAATATAAAGCCGAATCATGCTTACACCCCTACTCTCCAAGTCTTCCCAATCATCATCAGCTATCTTTGCTGGCTTTCCTTTCTCTTTTCAGTGCCAGCCCTTGTGAGACTAGAACATCCTTCACTNATCCTTCACTCTCTCTTGCCATAGAGTAAAGTTTCCTTTTCCATCAAATTGCTCCACCTTAAAAGATGAAACACTACTACTTCCCGCTGCCATGACAAACGATCTTCGATCAATAAACATGAAAAACCCTTGAGTCTGGAGTTCTGATACCAATTGTTGGATAAAAACCGTTTGGGAATTAAATCCAAAATCCCACTATCATGCAACAAGTAATAAATTCAATGAAGAAGAAAAATAATAATCAAAGCCAAAAAGAAGAAGATAAGTAGATAAACAAGCACACACAATCACACCGAGATTTTACGAGGTTCGGCAAAATTCTGCCTACGTCCCCGGGAGAGTTCTCCGTTCTTCACTATGAGAATAAACAAGTACAAGATTACAATTGGACTAAATCACATAACCTAATCCCCAAATCCCTTGTACACCCTCTCTCAATGTGTTTACCAAGAACCCTAGTTCTCTCACCCAAGATTAATTACCTAATCTTGATCTCACCACCTAGATTGTGTGTCTCCCAAGAACTCTCAAGACTAGCTCTCTAAATTCAGAGTCTATCTCGTTCTCTCTCTTTTTCTAGGGCCTAAAGGTCCTATTTATACACAATAGGCCTTTAGAAAACAAACCCAATTGAAGTAGGAAGCCTAAAACCCCCTAAAACTAGGAAAAAACTCGGAGGACCACGTGTAGGACCGGTCCTCTACCCAGATAGAAACCAAACCCAATTGAAGTAGGAAGCCTAAAATCCCCTAAAACTAGGAAAAACACGAAGGACCACGTGTAGGACCGGTCGTCTACCCAGAGGACCGGTCGTCTACCCAGAGGACCGGTCCTCCAGCAGCTTGGCAGCCCAAAAACCATACAACGCCTCTGTAGGACCGCTCCCATGACCATAGGACCGGTCCTCTGGGGCGTTTCTTCGAAATTCTTCATCTTTTGNAACAAAAAATTTCCACTTCTGGACGAAAATTGATAGATCACTCAAGTAGGTAGAATCTGACGATTAAAATAGTAATCAGTTACTAGAATCTTGATCAAGAGTTACCTCTTATTCTTTGTCAAGTTTTTACGTTGTAACTTCTAGACAAAAAAGTTACCACTTCATGAAGCTGAAAATTATGATGCAAGGTACGTATTTAAAGAAGCTGAATCAGTATGCTTAATATGTAAACCAATTTTTTTTCTTGTCTATCTATTTATTTCAATTGTAAATTGTTGTGTGGTGTGTTTTCTTTTATGAATCTCGGTTTGCAACTCTAAATTCAAACACCTCTGCAGCAATCTGAACGTTGAGGTGAGTTTTGCCTGCTTCTGGAGTCAAATAGTACTCCAGCTAAGACTATATCCGCTGCTTTTCCACTGCAAATTATAAAAAAAAAAAAAAAAAAGAATGAAGAAACTCTAGCTGATGATTAATTGTCATGACCGTTCCTCTCAAACAGAAAGGAATACATGATGTCATCTCATACATTTTATATTTTCCAAATTATCTAACTGCATTGAATTTACTACGTTCTTTGTATTGTTTAGTGATTAACTGATGATTAATTGTCATGACCGTTCCTTTCAAACAGAAAGGAATACATGATGTCATCTCATACATTTTATATTTTCCAAATTATCTAACTGCTTGAATTTACTACGTTCTTTGTATTGTTTAGTGATCAGACACCTCCATTGTTCTGATCGTGCATGTGAAGTCCAAAGTTCAAAGTATTGATGTACGTCTCAACTCTCAAGTACACTTGCATAAAAGGTAAGTATATAGATAGGCTAATGCTAGTACTTACTGTTGGAATTAATTGCTTTGCTTGTCCCACAATTAAGTTCCTTATTAATTATGGTCCATATAAGAATCCTGATCAAATAAGGTTAATTAATATAGTCAAAATAATAATAAAGATTTGGGTTTATTAGTTTCCTAGTCTATATCTACTATGATGGATGGTAGAGATTAATGGAATTGTAACAGGAAATTCGGTCCTCTCTCTTCCTATAAATATATAGATTAAATAATTTCAGTTCTCAGATTTAGAGAATGAATCATTGTCAAATGTTATTCTACAATCAAGTGTCACGTAGAACAATATGTATAAAATCATGTTGATCAAAGATTCTGAGACAATATATTAATGATTGTTAATTTGTTTGTTACGAACTTATGTGACTATTTTGTATGTTTTAGTCGTGATAATCTTACACTTACTTCAATTTCAGATAGTTACAACATTTTCAGTATATACCCAAATGACGCATGGATGGTGTATTATATATGAGCTGTTTGATTGTACATGGATGGTTCAAATTTTTTTCTGAGCTAAATTAATGAAGATACTGATGCGGTGTATCTGTTTGATTGTACATGGATGGTTTAAATTTTAAAGAGAGACAAGGACAATTTTCAAGCAGATGAACAATCTTAGAGGCTACACACTACTAAAAGGTATATTTTCACCCAACTTGGACTTTTGCACATCTAGCTTGTGCTTGTGGAAGAACGGAAGCATCAAAATGACTCAATTCTTCTTTCTTGCACTCATTGACACAAATAAATTAACATTTCTTGCACAAATAAGCATCCTACCTAATTTCCTATATATATAGGCAAACGCAAGGTAGTCCATCATCGATCGATCCATCTCGAGCTCTCAAATCTCAAACCATGAAACATAACAGTGTAGCATGCAGCTCAATTCCAAGCACGGCTGCTCTCATATGCATGCTTCTTCTCTTACTGGCCCCGGCTTCAGAGGCCACAATATCATGCAGCGATGTAATCAAAGACCTTAAACCTTGCGTGAGCTACCTGGTAAATGGCTCGGGAAAGCCACCTGCTGCTTGTTGTGCTGGAGCCAGAGCCCTGATATCTGCGGCATCAACCTCTGCTGATAAGAAGACAGCATGTGATTGTATCAAGTCAGCGGCCAAGAAATTTAATGTCAATGCCCAATTAGCCCAGGCTCTTCCAGGGAACTGTGGGATCAGCTTGCCCTTCACTATTTCGCCAAATACTGACTGTTCAAAGTGCTTATACGTAACCCTCTCTTTTTGATCCATACAATATATATATATATATATAGAGAAAATTTGTATATCAGTCCTTCTCTAGAAAGGGACAGAGTGTGGATACAATGCCGATACGAGCACATGAACCGACTATAGTGCATCTTAATTTGTTATAACACATCTCGACACTATATCGGCGCTGTGTTGATATTCTGTCGAACATCTGCAAATTTCAAAATTTGCAGATGCCCTCTCTCTACAGAAAATCTATATATATATATATTAATATTCTCTCTCCCCGTCCAACCTTCTTTTGTGTATTTCCATTCTATCATTAATAATTTCTATTTAAATATAATATATATTTGTTGACTAAATATGTTTTTTGTTGCCCCATCTCCTTTGCAGGGTTGGTTGAAGCTGAAGCACGCAGGATGAAGACTGCAATAAAAGTCCTTAATATATATTTATATATAGAATAACATGCATTTTGTTCTGAGACAGTGTTACAAACATAAGATGCTTATGGTTGTGTGCTGTGTGAAGATGCTTATCGTAAGTGTTTTTTTGTTTATTAATTTGCTATGCGAAGTTTGTCCTGGAGCTAGACTATATATGTTCTGAAATGATTAAGACAACACAATTGTGTTTGAGTTGGTCTCTTTCCTATCTTTCCTCTCTTATAAATTATGCTTCATACGTTCTTGTGCCCCTGCAATTTAATTAAATAGTAAGGGTGCAGCTTTATGCTCTATGCCTAAACACGCTCGAGCTCATTTCAGCTGAGAGCATTTAGGCTAAAACTAAAATGGACAGCAACCAATTCAGTCAACCAAATGTATCTTTCATTTTGTTTCCAACACTGTTTGACAAAGACATTAACTTCATCACTCCCCTTTAATGTTTAACTGGTGAACGCCTAAGAGTTTTATTAGATAGTTGAACTTTTGCTTTGATAAGGCTTTTGTAAAGATATCAGCAGCCTGGTCTTCAATCATGTAGTAGATTACTTCAATCACATTAATTTCACTATAACATCCCTTATAAAATGATGTTTGAGTGCTATGTGCTTGGATCGACTGTGATAAACTGAATTCTTGGTCATTGCTATTGCAGACTTATTGTCACACAAGACTAGAGTTGTTACCTCTTGCTTCAGACCAAAGTCTTCTAGGATTCTTCTCAGCCTTATTACTTGAGAAGTTGCAAAGGAAGTATACACATATTCCACTTGTGCAGTAGATTGAGCAATAGTTTGTTGCTTCTTTGAAGCCCATGCAAATATATGAATCAAATAGCTTAGGCATTGTATTTCTGTCCTACATGATATATACTAGCAGTGTTTTTGCAAAAGATATCATCTTCATTTTGACATATACCAATTTTTAAAAAATAATGAAGAAGTCCTAAATCACTTATCTCAATTTTTTTTTCTTCATATCTCTCTTGAATTTAGCAACCATACTCTCATCCTTTCCAGTAATCACTAAATCATCAACATAAAGTGAAACAATGAGAAAATTGGATTTACCTTTTGATTTTGTGTAGAGAATGGGTTCACTTAGGCTTCTCTTAAATCCATTTTTGATAAAATATATCAATCTCCCCATACCCTGCTTGAGGTGCTTGTTTCAAGCCATAAAGAGCTTTCTTCAGCTTATACTCCTTCAATTCTTGCCCTTCAATGATTAAACCTCGAGTTTGATCAACGAAGACCTCCTCCTTCAAGACACCATTGAGGAATACTTGAAATCTATTTGGTGCATAAAAGAACCTTTCTGAGCAGCTAGGAGATTAAACTCCTTATAGTATCAAGTTTAGCCACTAATGCAAAAGTTTCAATATAGTCAATTCTGGGCTTAGTTACATGGTCTAATCCCTGAATCTACTCAATTAAGTTTCGATTTACTTAGTGCTTGTCTATTTAGCCCTAATTGATCCGAGTTCTGAGAGCACTGCAGGGCTGAACTCGTAACAAGAACCAAATTGACTTTTGTGAATAGCCTTTTACAACTAGTCTAGTCTTGTTCCTTTGAATAAAACCATCTTGGTTGAGCTTGATTTTGTAAATCCACTTCACTCCAATGACATCTTTGTCACTTGGTCTATCTATCAGCTCCCAAGTCTTGTTCTTTTCAATGACAATGATTTCCTCTTACATTGCATTTTTACATGATTCATTTTTTATTGCAGCTTGCTTCAAAGCTTTCTGGTTCTAAAACATAGAATTTGCAACTTGCATACACATCATTCAAGCTCCTCAATCGAATAGGGGTAGAACTAAGAGTTGAATGTGTAGAAGAACTTGCTTGAGGACCTGTTGGTGGTGTACCTTCCTCAAACTAAACTTCATTTCCAGCATTTCTACATCTTTTGCAACATCAATTAATTGCCCTTAGTTTGATTTTTGTTTCCAATCCCAAATAACCTTCTCATTAAAGATCACATCTCTACAACTAACCACTTTTTCTTTTCTAGACGAAATAGCCTAAAGCCTTTTGACATAGTGCTATATCCCACAAATATGCACCTCTCACTCAATTCATCAATCTTTTGTTTCAGTTCTTTTGCCACATGAGCATAACACATATAACACCAAACACTCTTAGATGATTGACATAAAGTTTTCTTCCACTTCACATCTCAAAAGATGTCTTGCCCTCTATTGCTTTTGTAGGACATTTATTCATCAAATACACAACAATGTGTACTGCTTCACTCCAAAAACTTTAAGGAATCCCCTTGTCCTGCATCATTGACTTTGCCATTTCAATAAAAATTTTGTTTTCCTCTCAGAAACTTCATTCTAATATGGAGTGTAGGCTATAGTCAGCTACCTTTCTACTCCAATGTCTTGACAAAACTTGTCAAATTAATTCATTTGAATTGTATTCACCTCATCTATCACTTCTTAGTGCCTTGATTAAAAGACCACTTTGCCTCTCAACCATCATCTGAAACTTCTTGATAATAGAGAAAGCTTCTGACTTATGTCTTAGAAAATACAACCATGTCATTATTGTGAAGTCATCAATGAATGTGATGAAATATTTGTTGTCAACTTGAGTTACAATCTTCATTGGTCCATATATATCAGTATGAATCAATTCCAAAGGTGATTATGCTCTCAAACCTTTACCTTTTAAAAATGAGTCTCTATGTCGTTTGCCTAAAGCACACCCTTCACACACATCATCAACTTCCTGAATGGATGGTAAGCCAATCAACATTTCATGTTGTTGCAAGATCACCATTTCTCATCTTCACTCTTCTTTCGATAGAGTGAAAAGACATTTTAGTTACTTTTGCTTCCACACAAGTTTCACATTTGTGACTTGCATCAATGTTAAACTTAGGCAAAAGGTTCATGTTAATTAATCTACTCATTGTATCATAATTAACATGTCCTAACCTTCCATGCCAAACATATTTGTAGACTCAAGAATATAAGCAGAATAATTAATTGTATCAATAATTGTGGGTACAATAGTCATTATATTGAGTTTGAAAAGGCTATAAGATACATTTTTCGAACATACATTCTACTCTTAGTGAGTACAAACTTATCAACCTCGAATACCAAACAGAATCCGTTCATGCTCAATAGCAATCCAAAGACCAAGTTCTTTCGGATGTCAGGCACATGAAATACATCATCCAGAGACCAAAAATTCTGAAAAACCAAATAGAAATCAAAGTTAAGGTAGAGATAAATTGTTCAGGTAAACCTATACTAATATCAAGCCTAGGCAGAAACACCAAGAGCTCTCATATATACCATTTCAAAGGCCTAGGTTTAGCGTAAAAATTGAATCACTTTATTCTTCCCAACAAAGGATATATATAATGATACATTCTTATGTGACTAAACAATAAGGAACCAGAATACAATGAGGGAAAATAATACAAGGAATTGTAATACTAGAAAACTAGGATTCAGTTCATAGGTTCATGGGAATCCAAAGAAGCGAAATAAATTTAAAATTAAATTATGCTGTATAGGAAGAATTAGACTGAGTGGAAGACGTACGAGGACTAGAAAGACATGTACGTAGAACCAAAAGAATTGGAAATAATTAGACGAACATGTTGTAGAAATAATGTGATTGGATTAATTCTAAAGAAGCATAATACAAGTATTTATAGGTGTACATTGACTTCTTCTCTAAGACTAAGCACATAAGTAAAGAAATTAAGTTCGATACAAATACAACAAGAATTAGGTTATCCTTGGGTATCAAGGAATTCATGCTATCAAATGTGGACTTGGAGGATTTGGAGGAACATGAGGTCTTGGTGAAAGAGTTATATATAGAAAGTCAAAGAACTATCGCTTTGTTGGATTGTTAGGATTAGATTGAAAATGATAAATGCAAAATTTATGTGTATTTGAGGAAAAAATTTATAACTTGAAGGATATGAGAATAAGATGGATAAATTATAAGGGAAACTTATCCCATGCAATCTCCTCAAAATGCTGAGGATTAGCAAAGATAACATTTCCGTTATGACTAAGTCATTTTCTTCCCACCTTCTTCCTTTAAGTTTGAAAACATTCTACATCTTCTATCTTAAATACACATAAATCTTGTCATTATCTTTTCCAATCCAATCCTAGATGTCAAACAAGACCTATAAGATAGAGGAAGGTGAGGATGATGATCTAGACCAATTAGATTAATTTAAATGGAAAAATATATTCATCAAATTGAACATGCCTAGAAATAAACCAAATAAAACATTTGTAACCTATTGCATTACCCAAAAATACACGCTGAGCAATTTTAGATTGCAGTTGGTTAAAGTTGTAGGGCTTAAGAAGTGGATAGCATGCACATCCAAATTAATACTCTAAGGTGGTGAATAGATGAAAGATGACAAAAAGGAAGTCCATGAGGAGATTTTTGGAAAAGAAGTAGAGAAGGGATTCTGTTAATGAGATACACAGAGTGTTGATGCAAAAATATGTACATCATGATCAACGTAAATATGAGTTGTAGGCATAGAAAAAATAGAGGGTCAAGAACACGAGATTTATGGCGGTTCACTCAACTTGGGCTACATCCACAGCCATTTTTATTTATCTGTATTGGAGAGATTATATGTATGAGAGAGCATAACAATATTTTGCTTCTAGAATGAAATTAGCGCCCTTAACTCTTAGGAGAAAGGGCTATATATAAGGTGGTAGATGGGCCATTGGGCCAAGTGGGCAATTGGGCCTTGTACAAGTAGCTGATGGGCCATTGGGCCAAGTAGGAAATGGGCCATTGGGAGCTCTTCAATACAAGGCCCAACAGACTGCCTGAGACATCATCCGGTGGTCAGGTTAGGCTTAGTTTTGTGTAACCCATTCTTCTTCTATTGACAAATCAACGTGTCAAATGAGATGTTTGGTTAGGCTATGTGTCAATTGGTCATTGGTTGAATCAGATTGATAGATTTATCCACAAACATAGAGGTTGAGCATGCATAAAACTAAAATTTATGAGGCAATGAAGGAAGCTTCTGTGAGTAAAGATATTGTAGATTTAACAATATATCTATGCTTTCTCTCAACTACACCATTTAGCTCATGTGCATAGGGACAAGAAACATGATGTGTAATAGCATTGTCCTAATAATATTGTGAGTTGGAAATTATACGTCCACACATTGATGTGCTAGAGAAATTTTTTGGCCCAGTTCGTCCAACAGTTAATTCATTTCCCTATCAATAAGAGTCCTTCATCATCATGAGAAGGGTAGAGATAATGAAAATAATCACCTAGAAACGGTAGCCCCGTCTTAAAACAGGTGCCTGGTAGACAAGTATTGATTGAGAATTAGCCTATTTAGGAATTGCAAAGAAATATATTGTCCAAACAAGTGTTTGTGCAATACAAAAAATATGGCATTGTTATTGTAAATGAAGTAGTACATATTATTACGGATGAAAGTTGGAGAAACATACATTGAACATGTATGGTTCTGTCTTCTTATTAGGTAGCTAGCTAGCTAGCTTTGTTGAAATATGCCAATCATATCACAAATTATGCAAAGACTATAGAGATTTAGTTACCTTGTATAGGCCTTGATTGTAGGATCGTGATTCTATGTAATTATTTTACTTGCCTTTTATAGCCTAGCATAGTCCTATATTAGTCTGTATTGTATTCTTTTTTATATGTGAAAAGATAGCAGTCTTCTCCTTCAACCTTTGCTGCTTTACCTTTTGTTGATTTTCATGGTATCAGAGCACCAATCTTGGTGACTCTTATCACCATCCGCAAATCCCAAAACATGGCTGGCAATGAAGAAATACCAAATACTTCAATTATCAAGCCTAACACACAAAATACAGAGGTTATTGATGCCTCTGACCCTTTATACATACACCATTTAGATCAAATAGGCCTGACTCTTGTCACACAACTTCTAGATGGTGACAACTATGCAACCTGGAGTCGTGCGATGTTGATAAGTTTGGAAGCAAAAAACAAACTTGGTTTTGTTGATGGCACAATCAAAACACCACCAACCAATGGCAAATACCCCATTTGGAGGAGATGCAATCAGTTGATTAAATCTTGGATTCTCAATTCCATTAGCCCCTCATTGGCTAACACTATCATTTATGCAAATACCGCCGCTGAGGTTTGGTCTGATCTTGAAGAGCGTTTCTCTCAAGGGAATGTATCTCGTGATTTTCAAATTAAATGAGAAATTGCTGAACTTCGACAACATCAGCAGTCCATATCTACATATTACAATACACTCAAAGGTCTTTGGGATGAGTTGGGATCATACCTTCCTATGCCATCATGCAGATGTGACCCAACATACGATTGTGGGGTCATGAAAGAACTTGTTGACAGAGAACAACAAGAACAGGTATTGCAATTTCTTATGGGTCTAAATGAAACTTATTCTGCTGTACATACGCAGATGCTATTGATGTCGCCTTTGCCCACGGTCCGTAGGGCATATGCCATGCTCTTGCAAGAAGAGAGGCAGTGACAAATAACTGAGAATAGTACAAGCAGTTCCACTCATGCCATGAATGTGTCAAAATATGCCAACAAGCAGCCTCGCAAAGTACCAGGTGATGACAACAAGACTTTGCATTGCACACATTGTGATGGTGACACACACGATTGATCGATGCTTCTATTTTAATGGATTTCCAACATGGCACAAACTACATGGAAAGACAGTCAAGCCGCCCAACAAAAACAAACGTGTGGGCATCAACAATGCCACCAAGGAAGCATAAAAGGGGACCACTACTCCAACCGTGGATGATCTGAAATTCACCACTGAAGAAATAAATCAGATCAAAGCAATTTTACGAGGTGATGGTAAAAATCAAGCTTTTGCAAATGCCACAGGTATGTCACAAAGTAAATGTTATGTTTTTTCCACTGATTGCCCCAACTCTTGGATCATTGATAGCGGTGCAATAGACCACATCTCGTTCTCTTCCAAATTAATTCCAGAAAAAATCACCCTTTCAAATTCGTCAGTCAATATGCCAAATGGTACACAAGCACGTATCACTTGTGTTGGTTCTATTAGGCTCAATCCACATCTGAAACTGAACAATGTTCTTTGTGTCCCTAGTTTTCGAGTTAATTTTAATGTCAGTCAGTAAATTAACTCGCCATCTCAATTGTCTTATTTTGTTTCTTCCTACCTTTTGCATCATGCAGGATTTAACAATGAAGAAGATGATTGGGTTGGGGAAGGAGCTTGATGGTTTGTACTACCTAGTACCCGTCACCGAAGATTTTCTTCGTCAGCGTAATAGTTTGCACATAGCAGTTGCTGTGTCGTCCTCATCTTCTGATCTTTGGCATAAACACTTGGGTTATTTGTCTAATGGTCCAATGCATGTTTTATCTCAAACTATTCCTTTTATTTTCTTTAATTCTCATTCTCAGTGTGATGTATGTCCTCTTGCCAAATAGACAAGATTACCATTTTCTATGAGTTCCATTTCCACCAATAAATCTTTTGAGTTAGTTCATTGTGACATATAGGGTCCTCATCGATTACCCTCTAGCTCAGGTGCCCGATATTTTTTGACTATTGTAGATGACTACTCACGGTTCCTTATGAATTTTAAATCTAAAACCCAAGAAAAATTAAAAACCTTTTTTGCCTATGTTAAAACCCAATTTCAATGTGATATTAAACAAGTGCGTAGTGACAATGGTGCAGAATTCATATCTATGCGCCCCTTTTTTGCCCAAATGGGCACACTATGGCAACATTCTTGTTCACACACCCCCCAACAAAATGGGGTTGTGGAGCGCAAACATTGCCATCTCCTCACTGTTGCCCGTGGTTTGTGTTTTCAAGCACAACTTCCTCTCAAGTTTTGGGGAGAGAGTATTTTTACTGCAGCCTATACTATTAACTGTTTGCCCACCTTCGTGCTTTCCAAAAAAACACCCTATGAGATCCTCTACCACACTTTACATTCCTATCGTCACTTACATACCTTCAGTTGCCTTTGCTATGCCACCTAAACAAGTTCTATTCACAAATTTGATGCGCGGGCTCGCCATTGTATCTTTGTTGGCTATCCCGCGGGTCAAAAAGGCTATTGTTTATATGACCTCACTACTCACCAATTTTTCTCCAGCCGCGATGTGGTCTTCCATGAACACATATTTCCATTTTCTACTTCTTCTCAAGACACCCTTACAGACCCAGTTTTACTAACAGCAAGTTTATCACTATTGTATTGGTTTATGTTGACGACATGGTCATAACTGGAAATGACCCTACTGCCATACAACAATTAAAGGATTTTCTCCATCGACAGTTTCGCATCAAAGATCTTGGTTTTCTAAAATACTTTCTCGGAATCGAAGTAGCTCGCTCAAACCAAGGTATCTTCATTTCACATAGAAAGTATATTTTAGACATACTCGATGATGTTGGATTGTTAGAGGCATGTCCTGTGGATTTTCCCATGGAACAAGATTTGAAATTACAGTCAACAGAGGGTGAGTTCACTCATTATAGGAGAATTATGGGTCGTCTCATCTATCTTACAATAACAAGACCTAACATTTCATACCCAGTACAGGTCCTTAGTTAGTTCATGACCCAACCACGCAAACCACACCTTGCTGCAGCCATGCGTGTGTTGAAATACTTGAAATGGTCAATAGGCCAAGGATTAATATTTCCATCTGACAATTCATTGCAGCTACAAGGTTATTGTGATGCCTAGTGGGCATTGTGTCCTACGACAAGGCGTTCAGTTACAGGATACTGCATTTTCTTAGGCAATTCCTTGATATCTTGGAAAACAAAGAAGCAGCATACAATATCACGATCTTCTGCTGAAGCAGATTATAGGTCGATGGCAGCAATCACCTGTGAACTCACATGGCTACGTTTTCTATTACGGGATCTTCGAATCCTTCATACCGCGCCTGCTCGGGTTCATTATGATAATCAGGCCGCACTACACATTGCAGCCAATCCTGTTTTTCACAAACGTACTAAGCATATAGAGCTGGACTATCACCTGGTTCGAGAAAAACTCCAGGCTGGGTTGATCACAACTCATTTTACACCTTCTAAGCATCAGGTCGCAGACTTATTTACCAAAGCCCTGGGTAAAATCATGTTTCAAACTCATTGCCACAAGTTAGGCATGCACAATATCCATGCTCCAACTTGAGGGGGGATGTTGAAATATGTCAATCATATCACAAATTATGCAAAGACTATAGAGATTTAGTTACCTTGTATAGGCCTTGATTGTAGGATCGTGATTCTGTGTAATTATTTTACTTGCC
>QANT01004396.1:0-28953 GCA_003254885.1 Purshia tridentata | reverse complement strand
AAATGGGAGTATATTGAACCTCGAAGCCTTATCCTCTAATTAAGCTAGAACCATATATTCGAACCAAAAAAAGGAGAAGCTAGAACCAAATATAGCTTGGCTAAGCTGGGCCAGCCAAGTTTAAGAAACAAAAAAATAAAAATAAAATGCAAAAAAAAGGTTAAATTACATCTTTTGTTTTAAAATAAAATTATTCTTAAACTGAAACTGAGAATAAATTAAAACTAAAACTGCGGGTGAAATTAAAACTAAAATTAAAAACGCGCAACTGAAACTGAAAGTTTTTCAAAACTGAAACTGAGAGCTTTCCATATCTGAAACTGAGAGTGCAGCTGAAATTACGGGTGAAACTGAAACTGAAACTGAAACTAAATTTGTAGTTGTGCGTGGGTTGATGTTACCTAGAAATTAATTTTGTGGTTGTGGGTGAGTTGTTATTACCTTGAAATTAAATTTGTAGTTGTGGATAAGTTTATGTTACTTAGAAATTAAATTAAAAATGAGCTATAAGTAAATTATTAGATTTGAGTGCTTTTGGTTAACTTTTTCAATAATCAATACCTTATAACTAAATCACTCTTAAAATAACTTCATAGATATGAATTAAAGAAAAAAGTCATGAAGAAAGATGATACGAAAGACCTAAATAAGACCCTGGATGTGACCTAATCAAGACTATATATATAATGAGTCTTAATTTATCAATATCTGTTGGTGCTCAACAAATCAATACTTTAGCCTTTTTGGTTTCTTTTCCTTTTTTATTTGTACGCACAAGAACATCCGGACAAATATCATTTGGCTTTTCTTTTGATCAAGCAATTTTTTTTTCTTCTATATTTCAACAATTATTTGATCTCTATGTGGAGTTTGGACGAACTTCTTATCATATGAAGGCCTCATTGGTATTTAATAGTGGACAAGAAGGAATAATGGCCAGATTTATGTATATTTGAGGAAGAATATGGAGAGTAGTGTTTGGTGTTTGAGTTGATGTTAAAGTATTGTTTGCAACTTTAGGAATTTTATTCCTTTGCCACTGCAAATATTGAAAATATTAGGAATATATCCAATGACCAGGAGAAGGAGAGTACATCAAGCTTGGTCACATGCAGATCCATTACCAAGTAGTAAACAAGGCAAATAATGGTAATAGATCTGCAAATATTGTGGGTGCTAGAGTGACACGACTTAAATACCACCTTTGTGTTCAATAAATTTACTGTAATTATTAATTAGTGAATAATGTTTATTTAATTGTATTTGTCTTTGGTACACATTATATATAATTTGGTTTATTCAATATTTTTGTTTATCAATGTACTAGATATATAAGATGTTAAATAAACATATGTTAAAATTTTATTAAAAATTTTTGTATTTTGATAGTAATTTCTGTCGTTTTTATCGAAATTTTTTTATTTCGAAATTATCTCATCTGTGTTACGAGGAATGTGAAAAATATATAAATTATTCAAGTAAAAGCAACCAATTAAAAAGTGAGATAACAAGCTCTTAATTGCTAAATTATTCCCACTTTAATATATATGACACAGTTTTCCATAATGAGATTCTGTTAATAAGGTTGTTGAAAAGTTTGCATCAATGTATGAATGAATGAAAGTCTACTTCAATTAAGCCATATCCTAAGATATAATAGTGTGTGTGGGGATTGTTTTTTTATTAGTAATTGATATAGATAGGCTACTAAATGGGGTACCATTCTTTGTCCTGACTCCTGAATAAATGTTGCTTAATTATTACTCAAATTAAATAGAGAATTTTTTTTTGTAAAAACTCTATTCCCCGACCCGATCCTTAATAACATGCCACTAAACCAGCACAAAATATTCGCACCGCCATAATCTTTATTTTGGCACTAACCTCTTTAATTAACTTATTTGACTATTCAATGTATTGATCTATTCCCTTCTTTTCAATGGCATTAAGGAGAGGTGGAGATCGAAAGTTTTAGAACGTAAGTTCAAATCTTATTGTAAGTTTTTAAAATTTATCTAAATCAATCAACTTATCATGCTATCTACTTATCTAGGAGTTATGTAGATTTAGTACAATTGTCTTGCATTGAATTATTAAGTAATTTCTTAATATTGAGTATATTATGTAAGATATTTTACTAAATTATATAAAGATAAAACATTCATCACATCTCAACACTAAAGGTGATTAAGTTATTCAAGATACTATTAAGTTTTTTTTTTTTTTTTTTAGTAATTAGGGGGTTTAAAAAAATTTGCTGTTCTTAATATTGAGTATATTATGTAAGATATTTTACTAAATTATATAAAGATAAAACATTCATCACATCTCAACACTAAAGGTGATTAAGTTATCAAGATACTATTAAGTTTTTTTTTTTTTTTGNAAGTTATCAACAATAACTCAATCAAAAAAAAAAAAGTTATCAACAATAACGGTACGTGTATGACATTAATTAATGAAAGATTTGAACTAAATGATATCAAAGTCGACGATTTAACTGAGATAGTCCGACTTATAGGGACTTACATAACAGTTTTTCACAGACCTTCACAATTAGTCACTTATAAAACCATTAATTGAGATGCATGATCGATCAATGACGACTCAATGGCCCAATAAATAGAGTAGATAATAGAATATTCCTAGAGAGCCATTATCACATGTCTCCCATGTCACCCTTACCATATACATAAGTTGGTATTGAATGATACATATGGCGTGTGATATATGTAAGTAGCTATATATGTCATAAATCAAAAGTTTTCAATAAACATTATTAATATATATATATGGTGAGAAAAGTATTTTTCTCCCACTAAAACATTGTTAATTTTCAATCATCAACTACATATAATTGATTTGGTAAGATCTCATCCATTAATCAATTTGATGGGTGGATGATCGATGTGTGCTCTAACCAAGCATGATTAGTGCATCAAATTCCTACAATATTCAATCTGATCGATATATTAATTTGTGGTCTTCTATAAACCTTTAAGCAAGGCCAAATGTTTAGTGATCAATCCTAAAATATATGCAAAGCCAGCTGCATGCAGCTACTACAATTACCAATTTACCATGGTTATCACCTCCAAAGAAATATCTCCCATATATATGCCTGGATTGCCTTAAAAAGGCTCCAATATCAATGCTGAGATTTATAAAGATTGGTGGACTTGGTGGTTGCCGTTCAACATTAGACATCAGATCAGTAGCTACTATTTTCTTTTTAATTGATCAAGATTGTTGTTTATGAAATTTGAACTCAAATTGTTATCTTTCTATTTAGATATTAAATGTCATTTACTGCATCAAATGATCATAATATTAAGTTTAGTAGCTGCTAGTTAAGAATTAGGATCTTTACCTAGCTATCTTTAGTCTTAGTCTTAGTTTTTAAATTTGATTAAACATGTTTGGTCAAAAAAAAAAATTTTGATTAAACATGAGACAACCTACTCTTGGATTTTCTTCATTGTCTTAGTCGTGTAAATTTGGAACAATTATATAATGGTAATGCTTCTCTTACCCACAATTCTCTTCATCACAACCCCAAATATCATAATATTCATTTTATTTTAGAAAAAATAAGAAAAAGAGAAACTCTTCTTCCTCTGATTTTCTTCTTCGTCACTCCCTTTCGACCTTCGGCCATGCCTGATCTTGGAGAACAAACATAGATGCATATAGTAGACTTGTATAATTAACCCAGACTTGATGAACCAACCCGACCCAAAATTTTTAAAGGTCGCAATATCCTACATGCTAGTAGGGCTTGGGCTGCGTGTCATCTTGTGCCTGATTCATTTGATTGCAGCCCAGCAGGTTAGATTATTGATATTTTTACGTAAAATTTTTTGGTAACCCAAGTTTTTTATTTGTGGTAATTCAAGATCTAGCAGTATTTATCTTCACAATAAGGGTGCAAGTTCGATTCTCCGTCTTTTTTTTTTCTGAAAAAAAAAAAAAAAAGTTTGTGTTGTGCGGGCAAGTATTGAGTCCCATATATCACGGCGTGTATTAACCGATAAGCGAAAAGAATTTCTCTAAAATAAGAATAGTGAGACGGCATTACCAACATGAGCTGAGAGAGGGTTCAACAGCTCAATTTCTCAATTCTCTCTCTTCTCATGTAGGTGATGCCACCTCCAACCTCACTATTTGTGTTGCAAGAAGTTCTTCCCTTGATGATTATATGTTGAATCATACATCGATTGTGTGTTGGATCATCCGATTATAAAAGAAATTACAAAAACCTAACCTCTCTAATGATTGAGTACCAAACGCAGATTCTGAATATCAAAGAAAATTAGATGAAATAGTTGGATGATACTGCAATATATTTGCCCCTCTTTCTAAGCTAAAAGCAGAGGCTTTAAATTAAGTCTTGCATCTTCCATGGAATGAACAATTATGCGCGCATAACGTGATCCATGAGCTGATAAAATTAATGAAATAGTACAACATTAATGGAGTGGTCCAAACCAGAGCATTACTAATATTAATTCCATATGATTCATGTATAAAACCAGAAATGGATCATCATGCAAGCTCCATGTCCCTTATAATTTCAAAAACATGTACATTGCTATTATTATTTAAGAAAATAGTAGTATAATATTTGCAACTAACTCCATAACTGTAATAACTGAAATGGAATCAGAAATGTATATTTAAATTTGAGTCAAATTGTTCCCCTGAGTGGGAGAGAATCTGATCAGTGAATTACATGGGGACACATGTGATCACATGAATTTTGAAGGAGGCAATGGTTGAGCCTGCACTGCACACTAATCAGAAAACGGTCAACAATAGCTTTTAATGAAAAGTTCTTGTTCCAAATACAGGGCCTAGCATGTGCTTCCAAGCCAAATAATTAACCAGGTGAACCCACCCTAACCAATTTAATATTCCCTCCACAACCTCAAATAATTCAAGCATATCCACACAAATTTTTGTCCTGCTTTTTTCAAGGTTTACTACCCAAAAAAAGAACAAAAGCAAGCATATTGTTACCGTGGAAACTAATCTGGGAGTTTTAGAGATTTAAATTGAAATTTTTGGATTTGAGTTTTCTGTGTGAATTGCTCAATTTAACTTTGAACATATTAATTTCTTAGGTTAATAAAATTCACATATGAATTTAATTATTGAAGAACATGATAGATTTGAATTGCTCAAGAGAAAAATGTCATTTCAAATCCCTATTTTCTGTCTGATAAACCCCTTTTTTTCTCATATAGAGATTACCATATCTGTTTTTTAATTTCATAGGCAAAATAACATATTAACTCACTCTTAAACATGTAATTTGCCACTTTTTTTGTAGTTTATGTTCCAATGTATTGGGCAGGTCCAGACAAACTGTTGTATATACCTTGCAAAACAATTGAACACTACTGAAAATGGGTTGGGTTATGCAGAGGCTCATTCGGAATAACATTTTTCTCTTCCTTTTTTGGGCCTTTTGGGCCTCTCTAATACCAACACACACACACACACACACACAAAAAAAAAAAATTTTCTCTGGGGTATTTGAAATTTTGAAATCCCTCCTTTTCTTGAGTAATTTACAGCATCTCTAGTCCTTTTACTTTGTTTTTTCTTTAAATATGAGGATAAGTTTGAGATAAAAAGTTAAATTTGGAGAAGGATTCTCCAATGCTAAAGTTAAAATTTTCTCCAATCATATAAAATTTGACAGTTGAAGAGTTGGGGAGCCCTATCTATTCAAGTTGATTTGGCAAAATAAAAAAATAAAATCTCAACTTTTGGTAGATTTTAGGAAAGGATTTGAGTTGTGTTCATAAATTTAAATTTGGGAGAGGTTTAGAGAAGGATGGAATATGCTCTAACACCAACAACTCAACTCGAAATCCCTCATTTTAAATATTTCCACCTAAATGAACCCTCAAATTTTCAAACATAATGCAACAGGTATTTGGGAAACCACATAGGCAAATCCACTATATATTATATACCTTGAATTGTAATATAGTCAACTACTTTGTACAGATGAAGATGGGGACTGGTGGAAAAGAGTGGTCTTAAGATCAGCTCCTCCTACCACTGCGCTACATTCACAACATTTTTTCCTCTCCCTCCTTCCATCCCTATAAAGAATGAATGCTGGCCCCAAGCCACTGACACGTTATGTAAATTGAAGATCAAACAAAACAGAGTGAACTTGAACTGTGAAACCTATCCTTGCCCCTCTATCTATCTGAACCAACCTATTATAATTTTACAATTCTAAAGGAAAATAACAATATTACACCCACGGCAATGGAAGTTACAATGAAGAAAACAAGTGGAGACCTGAAAAAATTTTGGGCGGATTTACATTGCAGACATGATCGGGAGTTGCAAGTGTTGAAATCGGTTGAATCCTTGTCAAAATTGTGCACCACAAAGAGGAGAATTTTAGAGAAACAAATAGCCTTACTCCCGAGTCTCCCTTAAAAATTCAAAGGCTGTATTCTCCAAAAGCTCTTGAGGTAGTTTTACATCTGAATAACTCTGGTCTTGCAGAGAATTCAAAATATCATCAAACGCAAACGGAATACTGCATTCATAAAGCATGATTAGCGGTGGTTTCAGACATGAGCATTATTTATATGAAAAAAAAACAAGAAAAGAAGAAGGGCTTTTTAACCTGGACATGTCATCCAACAAAAAGGAGCTGCTATCTTCATTGCTGGAGTCATCTGTCATTAGAAAATTCATGTTGGAAATGACCTGGAAAATAAAAGTGGTTTCACTATGTCAAAACAATTACAGATCCAGCACTTTCAAATCAAGTTTTCAGTTTTCGGAACTCACATCAGGGGTAACACTTTGTGTGCTGTTATCGGCATCATCATCACAATATTGTGTGCATAATCTATAAAGCTGCTGAACACTCAAGACCTGAAGACAGAAGCATATATGAGCTAGAGAGAGTGCAAGAGAGAGAAAAAAGTCCACTTATAAATGCAGCTAAACCTATTTATTCAACAATCACCAAACACATATTGGTTTCGAACTCACTCAAACTTTCTTTTTCATTCCTTATCCACAGGCTAAAAATTTATTTCAGCTGCCTATTTCACAGAGAGAAAGACTTACAGGGCATAGGTCATTTGTAAGTTCATCATAGGAGGTTCTAGACTTTTGGTGTAGAACCTGCAGAGAACAAACTAGTCTTCAGATATGAACTAGCTGATTAGCAAACGAATATAGAGTTACAGAAGAACTTCTCTATCTGAATTCAATAGCATGCCTATTATAATAATTGAATTATCATTTTCCAAAGGAAAAAAACCATTAGAAAATCTGGAGACTAGTTTCTTCCATCACTTAAATATATACGCCAAATTTCAACAAAGGCAAGCCTCCACAAATGTTTAAACAAATGATTGTTTCAGGAATTTTGGTAAATGATTAATACCATATCAACTTGAATACTTTTGAACAATTGAACTGGCGTAAGGGTAGACTTGCAAGGTCAAGAACATTTACAGAAATAAAATAAATAAATAAAGTTGACTGAGCAGTTGTCAGGATATCCTCTTAACTTACTATACCTAGTTAGACAGTGGCAATACTGCCTCAATAATATGGAACAGACCAACTGACCAGCATATTATAAAGCACTTCACAAATCTTTTATGGGAGACAAGTCTGAACTGGGAAAGCAAAAGAAATTGATGAAAATTCCATTTTCAATATCTAATTATCTAGAGTTAACACCATTGCTCCATCAGTTGTATCTGTGTATAATTCTGTTAACAGTTCGCTTGCAAAATTCAACAATGTGACATTTCTTCCATTATCTGGTGTTATATTCCTTTATCATTGATAATAAGAAAATTGAATTATCTTTTAAATTTGTGAGACTTTTAGGACGAAAAGTATTAAAAATAAATCAAAGGCTCATTTTCAGTCTTCGTATAAAAAAAATTAAGTTCATGAGTACTGAAATGAATAACAAATTATCAGAAAACGAAGAAAGAGTAACATTCAGGAACCATCGGAAGAAACACATTTATTCTTCTCTTCAACACAAGTAAAGAAACATACCAAGAACCCTACAGCCTGCCTTAAATATTTGAGTTCATCCCATGATGGGCCAACATACTGCAATGAGATGAAACATCAAACAAACAATGGTCAAAATAAATCATTATATTTCAGTTGGAAGGGAGGGAGGAGAGCCAGGTGGTTAAAAAGATGAAAAATAGCCTTTTACTAGTCATAAGAATAAAAGAGTACCTCTTCTTTTGCTTCAGTACACCATAGCTCCAATTCAGCTAACCCATTCTTCACAAATTGCCCAGTGCTGAATGTGCAGCACTCTTTATGAAGAAGAAGGCTGCAGCAGAATCAAGCGGCAATGCAGCCACAAGTTAACCTTGTTAAATATCTATGCAATATTTGTTGATAAAGATAGAACAGAACCTTACCTATTAAAAATCTGTACATTGATATATGAAAAAACTTGAGTAAATATCTTCTGAACAAGAACTGGAGGCACCTGAAACAAGGTTAACCATTAGATTAGAATGTATCAAAAAGGACAGCGATCACTTTAAAATTGTCAAAAGTAATCCCCTACATAATTTTCCTTCAATTTACAGAGAAACCCATTAAGACTTGCAATGATGCTATTCCAAGGATTAGCTGAAGGACTATTATTATCCGTCCCTTCAGATGATTCTGAAGCACTCCCTTTTGATGTTTTGGGTGCCTGAATTTCCAAATAAACATGTGACTGGTGTTATTAAATGCAACCTTGGAGTATAATTAACTGAATTGGTTCATATAAACCAGCATCAGAACAAAGAATAAATACCAAATACACATCTAACAAAACCCGAGCATCTTGCCACAATTTTTTTAGTAAGGACAGCTAGAACTTAATTTTTAGCATTACATCAACCAAGGAAGCCTAACTTGCATCCTCACCAACTTATGTAACAGAATGAATCATAAATCTAATCATACTTCCATAGAAGACATGCCATGTTTCATATAATGTGCAAAAGCAAATCCACATCAAGAAAGAAAAGAGGAAAGAGAATCAAGATGATAAAAAAGTTCAGGCTTATTACTGGATAAAATCAAACACTTCCAACCAAGAAGTAAACAAAAACCTATCTGGACAAATGAAAGCTTTAGAGCAATAGTTATTCCACTCTAGCACCTAAAAGAATATCAGATCTATCCAAAAAAATTCATTGTACCTGGGTGCAAGAAGAAATCAGAACTGATAATTCCTTCTTCAAATTGTCTCGGATGATTCCGTATATCTTCTCTACATATGCTGTAAGTTGCTGCTTAAAAAGCAATGCTGGATACTTGGCCTCAACCTTTTGTACAACATCAGAAGCACCAACTGAAAGATTGGCAGAAGAAGATCGGAAGCCCTAAGAAATATGAGCATCATATTCAGATGATGCACAAGATAAAAAAAAGAAGTCAGATACACATAAACAAAATCAAAATGATAAAATAGAAAAATATATCATTACTTGGGTCATCCTTCCAAGAAAAGATGTTGGAGTAGGTGGCTTTCGTGGTGCAGTTCTTAAACTCCGTTGGAGCAAGAACAACAATGTAGATGTATTGGACAGCCAATAAGCCATATGATCATTGTTATCCTGGTCCTGAAAAAAAATATATACTATCAAACTCAAGTTCCAGAAAGTTTTTCAGGCATTCCAGCTTCAGAGGCAGGCGAGCCAGGTCAGGAAGGAGTTTTACAAAAATAGTCCCAAATTTCTATGGGACTCTGCATTACTTCAGAACCTTTTATTTAATTGATTTTCTTATATCACTTATAAACCTTTTATGTAAAAGAAAATAAGATAAAGAACATATATATATAATATATATGTCTTTTTAGGATAAAGAACGTATATATATACAAGCCCATTCAAGTGTGAACGTTCGCACATAGTGCCGAGCACTCGGCAGTGTATAATTTTTGTGTCGAGTGCTCGTATCTCATTTGTCGGCTTTATGTTAGAGCTAAACCCTAAGATAATGCCTCCATAAAGACCATTCTACACTCAAGGAGGGTATGAGATAAACGCGTCAGCCTAAACCCTTAAAAAGGGTAAGAGAAAGCAAGCACTGAGCGCTGCAAAAAATGATTTCCTGTTTTAAAAAAATTTCACCGAGGCATTGTTACTGAGCACTCGGCATCAAATATGAATGTGCACATGTTTGCACCTGAACAGCTTCGTATAGATAAAAAGATATGTGTGTGTGTGTATATATATATATATTATAAAGAGAGTACTCTTTGTCAATCAACATATGTGAAATCTCAAATATAACTTCATTATTTTTACGGAAAAACAAAATATAACTTTATTATATAAAAGAGTATTAATATTAGATTAGAAAAAGATAGTATGATAATTAAACATTACTCGATAATTAAACATTACTCAACTTTCCATTAATTTGTACTCTTCTCTTTCTACAAAAACTCTCTGCACGCACATGCATTGCATTTGATGGTCCTCCTAGAATATAAGAATGAAAGCAAACCACAATCCAAAATACTATACCAAGTCTAACCCTACCATACCGAGTACGGGAAAAAGTATTGTATCGCATACTCATACCAATGTCGCGTACCAAATTGACCCTGACCCATGGTCTAAGTAACATTGCCTCTGACCCCTGGCCCTCTCCCTTCTCTGGTGATGACTGCTTGTAAAACAAAATTTAATATGAAAATTAATTTACCTCAATTTGAGAACCAATTGTCTGAATAACTCGGTCAAATACACTAGTTTTTTCTGCTTCAAATGATTTCCAGTAGATAAGACATTTGTATATAGTAATTGCCGCAACTGACTTTCCTTCACTGAACCCAAGATCACTTGTCACGCAATTCATGAGAGTATCTACACTCTCCTGCACCACAGACAATAATAATATGACCGAATCAGTTTAAACTTCATCAGAAAAGTATAGCAAAAGTTAAAACAAAAGTTTAAAGAAAATAAAATAAAATGGTAGGCATGATTTATTTCTCAAACACATACATTATGCCTTTCAATTCGGGATCCCCTGAAAGAGTCTGAGCCAAATCTATTTGAAGATGCAGCTCTCATGGGTGGTTGTGGTTCCTATATAATGGAAACCCTACCTTAGGGCCACAGAAAGAACAATAAATAAACACTAATTATGCAAAACACTTGCTTTATAAAATCACTTACATGATGACCATTTCCAAAGGACTGCAATTACAAGCAGAGAAACAAAATCAATAAAATGCTCTTGGGACCAATGTGCACAAAATTCTATTGCATGTCTACCTGAGATGTTGAAATTTTTA
Source organism: Purshia tridentata (assembly GCA_003254885.1). Lineage (NCBI taxonomy): Eukaryota > Viridiplantae > Streptophyta > Magnoliopsida > Rosales > Rosaceae > Purshia > Purshia tridentata. The sequence continues at coordinate 17,615 of QANT01004396.1, read as the reverse complement.
AATGTTCCATGTTTTTAGAAGATGAAACCCGCAATGCTTGCTGGCGCAAAATTTGGTCCTCAGTTTCCATATCAGAAAGTTTTTCTTCAAGCCTGAGGAATGATAAAGGCACTAATTTTTATTAGAATAGTGTAGGTTGTGGGCAGTTTTATGTAAGTTGGTGGCTTAGTGCTTTAAGTTGTGGACAGGTTTTGTGGACTGCTGATCCACTCTGATAGTACTTTACTTCTTTCTTTTTATCAGTATAAAAATTATATTTCATATACAAAAAAATTAAATTCTATAAGAATAACTAAAGTGAAAAATTGTTTATGTTTCCAGTTAAGAACGAAAATTCCAACTACCAAAACCATAGTAAATGACAGAGTAAAGATCAATGATGAATCCTAATCCAATTTGATGGAAAAGAAGAAAGAACCTCTGCATGGTAGTCTTCAATTCAATTATCTTTGACTCTGCCTCCGTAGCCTGCTTGAACCGCTGTTCACTAAGCCTGCTTGCTTCTTGAAATCTTTTCTCTGTTTCATTAATCTTCTTTTCCAGCGAATTTACCAGAGCCTGAAAAGGATCACAGCAAGCATAAAATTGTAAAATATATACGCAATGACTAACAGACATTGAGACAACTATATATTTGAATACAAAAGCTTGAATGCAATATCATGAACTGATCAATTATATATCTGAAGTATTAAGGAGCAGCATATGAATACAAGATTTTCAGCGCCTTTACCTTGAGCTGCTCATTTTCAGCAGTAAGCTTATTGATCATTTCGTGATCAACACCTGAAACCTCCTGTACAACTGGAACCTTCTGTACTACTGGAACCTCCTGGGCAACTGGAAACCCCTGATTAACTGGAACCTCCTGTACAACTGGAACCTTCTGTACTACTGGAACCTCCTGGGGAACTGGAAACCCCTGATTAACTGGAACCTCCTGTACAACTGGAACTTGTTCAGTCGCTTTCCCTGCAGCCGCATTCTGTACAGCCACATTCACTGCAGCCGCATGGGCTACATTCACTGCAGCTGCATGCGCTGCATTCACATTCACTGCAGCCTCATGTTCCTTCATAAGTAGTGATTTAGTTTCTTCAAATTGGAGTTGCATCTCATGCAAAGCAGACTGCAATTTTGCATTTTCCTGTGTTTTGGCTTCCTCCATGTCAACCTGCATCAATACATATACAATTGGACTACCGAGTTTGGCAATATAGAAAAAGTACCTATGAGTCAAGTTACATAACACTGGTTGTGATTCTTGTCAAACTCTTGAACCTTAATTAATAAGGATCAAAATGAGTGTAGTAAGGTAAATGCTGAACCAATGATATAGGACAACACAAGATGGGTGTTGCCTATGACCGACTCCCACACTACCCACATAGGATATTGTGCATTAATAAAATAGAGAGAAGAAAGGGATTATCACCCTCATTTGTTTCTCCTGCTCCAGACGCAAGGTTAGCTCTTCAACTTCCTTTTCCAGCTTAACTTTGGCTTCTTGGAGAGCACCAGCTTCCTTTGCAGCCTGCAAAAAAGGCAAGTTGAAATTAAATAATAATTCAAAAATATGATGCTCACTCTGTATACATTGTTTCTGAAACCAGTGTGCATTGCTTTTGAAAAAAATTTCAAACAACAAGCTTTTTTTTTTTGTTTGGGTCAGTTACTATGTTATCACAGAGAGAGAGAGAGATTTAAATAATAATTCAAAAATATGATGCTCACTCTGCATACATTGTTTCTGAAACCAGTGTGCATTGCTATGTTATCACAGAGAGAGAGAGAGAGAGAGAGAGGGCCTGTTTGGGAGTGCATTTGTAGGAAGTGCTTTTACTAAGTAGCAATTTTGTTAAAAGCCCATAAAAAATTTCATTAAAAAACAAAGTGATTTTTGTAAATGCAGTTGGAAGCGCTTCATGAGGAAACAACAATGGCGCTTCTCTAGAAAGCACTTAAAGTGCTTCTATAACCCCAAAAAGCACTCTTTGCTATCTTTGTAAAAAGCTACCACATCCACAAACAGGACCCTAGGTGTTCCTCCATTCATATTTAAACCATAAAAAAGATTGTGGCTTCTTGTGTGTCATACAATTGAGAGAGAGAGAGAGAGCTGGTAGTTTGATGAGGCACTAGACTCAGCCATGAATGCTGTTACTATTACTAAGTTTTGTCTTTCGTTGGTGGACCTGCCACTTACACATGATAAATGAATTCCACAAAACCAAATCCGACCATTTAACTTTCGTTTGTGTTCTTGCAAGGATATCCTCACTTTTTTAGCCTTTTCAATTGAATTCTTGAGCACTTTTTTTTCCAAATACCAAAGAAAAAAAAAGTGGACTTACTGAAACAGGATTCCATTCACCAGCTTGAGGTGTTTTAGGTTGGGAATCAAACAGTAGAAAATAGAACTTAGTTAGAGAAAACATAACAACTGCTAAAACTTTCCTATATGGAGGAACATCCATGAGAAGGGGTAAGAGAAAAGACTATCATTTCAGAGCGTGATCAAACTTGAGTCACATAACCCAGGAGCAAGCAAGCAAAAGATTTCTACTACATATTATTTTCACCTCTGTATGAAAATCAACAAATTTCACTTGATTACTATTCCAGACCACAGATGAGACACAAGCTTATCAATTTTTAATGACAAAAAGCATGGAAGTTCACATATCACAAAACAACATGAGAGAATACTTGCTAGATTGTCACATATGGAAACAAAGCACAAACAAGCATACCAACAAAGTTTCACAAACATGATGGGAAGCTTAAATGGGGTGTTAGGGAAGAAACAAGACATCACCATTTTAAGCTTCTGCAACTCTCTACGAGCAACAATTCGTCTCCAACGACATTGTGTGGCAATTGCTCCTCTCTTCATCCTCAAATAATGATCATGGGCTAAGAATTTCCGGCATTGACTCTGTAATAAACATTAACTCACCTAGAATCAGTACACAAAATATAAAAGATAACAAAAGTGGAACCAATCTATTTATATAAAACAGCATAGTATATTTGCTTCAATGCTTCAATGCTTCAATTTCCTACATAAAGCATCTACATGATCTTGTATTACATGAAACCTACAATCAAAGATGCATCAAGAGCACTGAAAGCAATCTGACAATAACTATAGCAGAGAGTTACAAACCAAAGCAAACCACCACAAGAAAACTAAAATAGTATGCAGTTTAACATGCTGTAGCCTTCCAGTCAAGCAATATAGCCGAGAATTAGAGATCCCTGAATTCTGAAGTAATGGATGCCCAAAGTAAACCCAAAAAGCAATGCAACACTCCCTCACAATCAAGATATATCAAACTAAAGGGAATATCTCTAACATACCCTGACAAAAAAGCCACAAGGATCCCACCGATCACATCTGCTCAATGTATCATGTAGACATGCAATATAATATATGTAATTACCAATCTAATATGTACATGTGAGATAGGGTCAAGCTCAGGAACCTTGGGCCAAGCCCAAGGCTTATATAAAGTAGGTCAAACCTTAAGCCGGTGAGCCAAATGATGACCCCTATTTAAAATCCTTAACTATCAGAGCACGTCGTTTCTTAAGAATTAAACAAATTTCAGTAGCATTGGTGCATGCATTGAATATTCTGCTCCTAAAAAACTCCCGTAAAACCCTCACTGAATCAACTTTTATTGCATCTCAACAATCCTAAAAAATTGCAATACAAAAAGTTATCTGGTCCATGGATTTCTCTCCACCACAATCCAAGCTTCAACCTCTTCAAAAGTTTCTCCAAGCAGTTAGCTCTTTCCTCACTAATTGAACATCAATCCAACGTATCCACCTTAAAATTGACACTCTCATCCTCATCTCTCCAAAAAAGAACCATAGACCTCATTTACAATTCCATATTCATTCTCAATTAAACTGCCTTTCCCATTCTCCAATCTATTCATCAGCTTGTGCACTTTTCTGCCACTTACTATGCTGTGACACCACTTTGCAATATTTTCCATTCTTTAATCCAACTAACTTTGGCTTATTTTCTCCAAGAAATTTCCACTTTAAAACCACCATCGACATGATCTTTTGGATGATCTAAAACTTAAATTTGGGAAATAGGATTTTGCGCATTTGGTCTTCTCTTTTAATATTCTCTATCAACTGGGGTTTCTCTTTTCCATCTCACACAAATTTGGGCAAAACATTAATCAATAAACTTGGACCATTTTGATAAGCTTCTTGATAGCATGTTAACTTTTTTTGCACCAGATGATAAAACCCCAAAAAAAAAAAAGATTTCAGATAATGATGTTGCAATAGTTAAACAGACATGTAATCCCACCTGGATAACGATTGCAGCCCTTTTTTTCTTCCTGAATTTAAGCTCCTTACGAGCAGCCAACCCACGCATACCAGCTTGAATAGAAACAGCTGAAGAGCACAGATTTTTATAAGACTTCCTAGAAAGACGCCTGCGACTATATTTCTGGATTTTCACAGAAGCAGCTTCCCTTCTCATTTTTTCATATCGATGGAGTCCAATTTGTCCTGCAATCAGCTCCAAGAAAACAAAAATCTTGATAACTAGGAAAATAAAACTCAGATTCCCCTTGGGCTACAAGAAAACTTATCACCAAGAAGCACAAGTGAAAATACGTACCTCTACAAAAGGCTTGGATTGGTATGGAAGACAACCGCAACAAGATATATTTTTTGCGACATAGATGTGAGCGAACTTTTCTCTGGATAATGCTTGCTGATCTTCCTAAGACCTCACTTCGATAAGCATCTAGCTCTGCCATCTGACCCGCTCTGAGAAACACTTTTGTTTTTCCAATCTGCAACAGAAACATATCAGAAAGATTGTTCCTTTAAACCCCACAAAAGATAATATGTTAGGATCATGTAAAGCTCAGCAGTACAAAGCAACTTGACTTCTGGAAACTGGTAGGTTTTCCAATTGTAGAAATAGCAGTTACATTATACTTTAATAAGAAGCCAAGACCTATGTAGCAAGAAAGTATCATCCTATGCTTTTAACCATTTAAAAAAAAAAAGATAAAATCTAACTGTAGCCCAAATAATTTTTAAAATCAGCAATACTATTCTAAGTACCTGATATCCCTTCAAGTTGACCTTCTTTAAAAGCTTCTTGCATGCAGTGACCTCATCAACACTAAAAATGGAAAACTAAGAAAGTTAGGGGACTTGAAAAAAAAAATAACAAGAAGAAGAAATCCCAATGCTACAAATCTGAGTAATAGATGACACTTAGACCTAGTACATGAATAGTTTTTTTGTTGGAAACAACATTTTATTTCAATCAAGCAACAGTACAGTCTTTGTGGACAAATTTCTCCACCTTATACAGTACAAGAACAACTAAGAAAGCTAGACTACAACACAATACAATTCTTCCAACAAAAGGACCTTAAGCCTAATAGGAGCATCAAATAACAGATTGAGAATAGCCAAAAAGAGATGCAACCTGAAATGCAAAAGATACTGAAGCCCAAGGTGATAAATAAAATCTAACTTTATCCCATCACTCATTCTCCCCAACCCCAACATAGTTTTCAGAAAATTCTCCTGTTTCTCTACTGCCATAGAACTCAAAAAACTGTTAGCAAGCTGCAATCCCACAACTTTTATAGTTTGTTTTACATACATTACCCATTTCTCTTGCGCAACAACAATAGACACACACACACACACATTTGTAGTGCATATAGTCCATTAATCAATGTGGTCAATTGTTGCATTCTGGAAAGTTAGATACATAGTCCATTGGTCGTGCTGACTTCATTGTCTGGTCAACACAATCAATTATTGTGGGATATCCATGATATTCAGAGAATTTGATGAAAACTACCTTTCATTTAAAACCTCAGGTGCCAGGATGCGAAAACGACTTGCAAATTCAGCAAATGTCTTTCTAGTGGGAAATCCAGCACAACTAATCCTAATTGCCTCCATGACTCCCTGGAATCAGAGATATATATATAACACATATATCAAACAATGTTTCATTCAAATGAAACAAATTTTAACTGGTAAGATCAAAAGAAATGAATTGACTACAACAATAAACTTACCCCACAAGAGAGCTGTTGTAAAACATTAGTATTCTCAAAAATCGCTGGCTTAAGTTGATTATTTGGCTTTACGCAACGTACATAGTGAGGCTCAATGGCACTAAGTGTTTCAAGCAAAGACTGCAGTTGTTGCTGTACAAGAAGGCAAAAAGAATAAAAACTGAAGGAACATAAACACAAAAAATTTCACTCAGAAATGGCCAATGAGCATATGAATTAGAAATTTAGAACAGAGGACCTTGAATCGAGAAGCAATTGATGAAAATTTTGATGATTTGGCACTGTCTTCTGGTAAAAGAGGGAACAAGCCTGAAACAAAAGAGCACTTGGAGGCACTCAGGAGTGCTTGATGCTCTGCAACAACATAATCTTTGTTCTTATCCAGGAAGAATTCTGTTTGATAAGTAACCTGATAACAAAATGTTCACATGAAAAAGTATCAAACTGATTACTCCTTGGTAGGAATAGATTTTATTACACTGGTGTGCTTTATATAAAAGGCTTGAATTTCAAAACTTACATCACCAGCATAGTGACAAATGGTGAAGTCAGTGGGTGACAATTTCGGCTTGCTAAAACGTTTATGGTCTTTAAAAGTTTGATAAAGCTTTTGTGAAAATGTCTCATGGTTTGATCTCGGGAACATGCTGCAAAGAATACGAAAGCTTTGTCAGCATATCACAAATCATAAAATAAATAAAAAACTTCATTGTCCAATAATCAACCAGTTGATATCTTAACATTTTAGAGGGGAGGAGGGGAGATGTATCAAATTAATGTTTTATATATAGTGCATACCAAGCCTCATCCAGAAGAGCAATTATGCCACCAGGTTTCTGAAATGATAAAAGTATACATCAGAGAAATAAAGCACAATATCATGATATCATGAGGCACTGACAACTCAGAAAATTAGTCCCATCTCTTGCAAAGAAAAAATAATAATTAAATGAAGCAAAGGCGCAAAGAGAAGAAATAAATCAACAGAAAACAGGAGAAAAGTGTAAAAGATAGCTTCACATTGGACACAACTAATGTACAGAATCCAACTAAGATTCATGACAAGATAACACCTTATAACATTTTATATAAGAATAAATAAAGCCTCATGATCATGAATTATATAAAGATGATCAAATATTTATAGAACTTAAAACTCGACACTGGAACAGCAAGAGCGATAATCCGGTCTCCTGATAAACTCGTCATCAATAAATGGATATGAATTCTTCCATTTTGTCTCAAAGTTGAATTGTTAGTTTATGCAATGTACTACTAGCACATAGCTGCGGAATAACCCTCCACCAGTACATTTTAGTATTCCAGGGAGCAATTAACTACTTAAAGCCAGAAGAAAGTTAGAATCTTCGGGACCAATAACTTTAGCTGCTTTGTATACATTTCAATAACATGGAGAAAATTCATCCCATAAAATTTCAGACACTAACTTCAAGAAATCAAAATGCATCCTTATGATTAGGAAATGGCATATATTCAAATACATCCCCCATATCATCAAGAAATGCAATATACTAGAAAGAATTTGCAAAACTGCAGAAAAATACTTAAAATGTATAAGCATAAGGAACATAAGTAACAAGTTACCTATCAAAAAAAAAGTTTGAAAGAATTTACTTTATTTCAACACTAAATTGCAAGAAATGGAATATATATATATTTGTGTGTATGTGACATAATTCAAAGGAAAGATAACAGACCTTAAAAGGATGATAGGGAAGTGGCATACCTTTTCAATGAGATCAAGAACATCCTGATTATCTATGAACTCTATGTAACTCCAGTCAATTTCTTCTTTGGTATATTCTTCTTGCTCCATCTTGAACACATGCTGTCAAGCAGAATGTTGACAATTGAGTAAATGAGAGTAGCCTGGAAGATCCAAGAATACCAAAGAATACATATCATGTATTCATGCCCACACCTGGTTGAAATGTTGCTGCAATTTTTCATTTGTCAAATTGATACAAAATTGCTCGAAGCTGCACACCATTAACAGTTTTGAAATTATACACATCAGGAGCAAACTCAAGGATAAAGTAAAAGCAACCAGGACAACCTAAGAGCTAAGAACAGAACAGAGCTGTCAAGGAAAGGTGTGAGCAGTTAATGTGTTTCCATGAGTAAACAACCTAGAGAAGCAAAGGCTGTGATATCACTTGAAAATTGCCACAGTTTAAGGTGTGCTTCCAAGGACAAACCACCACAAGAAATAAAAGCAAAGCCATCATCAAATGTTTTCTCAATCAGTGATGTGATTGCGCAAATAAACCACCCAGCTCATGATTCAGGATATTAGCATAAAAGAAAAAAAAAATAGTATTTTCCAAATGGCATCATAGAGCCACAAGAGATTCAGCTTTCTTAATCAAGGCCCCCATCACATAAAACAGAAGGATTCAATGCAGTCCTCTGCAAGAATTTAACCTCTCAATGATGAAAACAAAAGCATACCGGTTAAGCACCTGTTTGTCTTGAAACTCTCGAATCCATAAATATCCAGAACTCCAATCAAATATTTTGAATCATGATCTTGACCAATAGAGCTATTTATGTTGTTCACAATCCTGGGCAATCAGTTCACAACATTAGGAGAGAAAAAAAGAAACCAAATATACATCAATGCAGCAATTTTGTTCCCAATGAGAACTAATTAGTGCACACTGAAACCTACCAATCAAATAATCTTGAATATACAATTTTGGCCAAAGCGTCTCTACTGAGGGCTGCAGTGTGTGGATCTAAGCATTTTGTTATGGTCTCATCACGTGTCACCATCACACGTTTGCACAGAGAATCTTCAAGAGATTTCTCATCACACCTAACAGAGGTTGTAGATTAAGGATTAGCCTTCCACATATGAACACATCAAATTTCAGTTCAGACGTAGATACTTAAAAATAATAAATCAGAAGGGTCACAGACATGAAAAGTTCAGCAGATGTTTTGAGATGGAACCGAGATCTATCATCCTTGGGTTCAGAAGAATCAGATTCTGTCCCCTTTGCAAACTCAACATTGCCTAAATGAAGTATTGCAGCTACAACTCGAAATATTGCATCCTGTAAAGCAGAAGCTTGGTAAAGATATTTGCTAGAATATTTACTGTTCATAAGCTATGTAGTGACATACTTGCTCATCAGAGCTGATCCCAACAACATCCATAGCATTCCTAGTTGTGAGGTACTCCTTGGACTCATCCACCCCATCTAGTTCATAGAAGTTTGACTGATTTAAATAATGAAATGTTCTTGGATTTCCCAACTTGTACTTCTCAACATCCTGATTGGTGGGCACAAGAAAAACATGCAAATGTTAGAAATCTACATTATGCATTAGCCATGTTGCTCAGATATTGAACTGTTCTTAGAATTTAATGATCTCAAGGATACACTCCCACTCTACATGACCTAGTGTAGCACTAACATGCACACACTTAAGAGTGTCTCCACGCATGCATGCACACATGGACACACGTTACATCTAGTGATAAACAATTAATTTTGGAGTGCTCAGCAGTAGAATAATAAGTTAATGCAACCTAAGATATCTTATCCAATGATTGCTCTGGTTTTCCATAATTCAAAGTTTTTAGCTGGAAAAGAACCAATCATTTGTTTATATCATAGATTCATAGTACCAGACTGTAAATTACATATGAATGATATTATGGGTACAGGAGATCAATTTACCTCTGGTGGTGCAGCACAGAGCATATAAAAGCAATGGTAATTTCTCTCAGGATCAGACACTTGACAAACACGAGATCTTTCCAATAAATAAGTTCTGATGGCAGCTCCTGAGATTCTCCCCCTTTGATCAAACTGAATCTCCACAAACTTACCAAAGCGACTGCAGTTATATCAAATTCAATTAAGAGCAGAAATTAACCCAAATGAATAGAGGATATAAGCAAACGAAATACACAATGCCTGCAACAATAACCTTCCACCTTAACTTTACCTATCTCAACAGACACATAAAAAAATTAAAAATAAAAACTAGTTCTTTCTTTTTGTTGAAAAAAAAATTTATTAAAAAATTTGATAAAAAAAAATATAGTTATCTCGGTAGAAGAAAAAAGAAATGAGTTACGCACCTTGAATTATTGTTTCTGAGGGTCTTTGCATTACCAAATGCTTCAAGGACAGGATTAGACTGCCATCAAAAGGAATAATAAGTGAAACAAATGGATTTTATCACTAGTGCAAGTCCCATCCCAAAAAAAAAGCCATGAACAATAGACATCTTAGAAGACATAAAAAATAGAACCAACTGTAATACTACCCACTTGGACAAGTAAAAACATCAGAAACTTGTTACCTCTAGGACTTTCTGCTCCACAGACCGTCCCTCAGTTGCAGCTCTTCCACCCATATAGGCAAGATAACGCATAAGCATCTTTGTACTCTCTGTTTTTCCAGCTCCACTTTCCCCACTGACTAAAATTGCCTGGCTTATTCCCTCATTGATCATCTGTCTGCATTAGAAATTTTTTATTTTTTTTTAGACACATTATAAATTGTAAAACACTCAGAAAGTTAAACAAATGGCGTAGTTTGACAAATTACCTGTATGCAGCATCAGCAATAGCAAAAGGATGTGGTGCCAGCTCACCTAAAGTCACCCCTTTATACTTTTCCATCATTTGATTATCATATAAATGAGGTAGTCTCTGGAAAGGGTTCACAGCTATCAATATTCTCCCTGTGTAAGTCTGGAAACACCGTTAGAGTATTTAGCTGCCTATGCCAACTATTAAAGTTATGCCTCTAGAAAAGATATTGGCAGTTATAATATTGACTGCACACATCAAATGAATGACATTAACAATGTCTCAAAACCACAGCTGAGAAGTGAAAAGGAATGCAAATTTGGGAAATAACGTGGATTACCTATAGGGAACAACTAAAATTAATTTACTAACTAGTTAAAGAGAAGGAAATGTGTATCATCTGAGTAGCACTCACATAGATTTCATTTTCATCGTATCGAAATTTCAAATTCTGCAAAACCCCTGGTTCATGCAGATAAGCCAACTTTGTCATATCATCTACACCACATGGAGGAAATTCAGGATCCTTTGGGTAGACATTGGATGCTTTGGCCACAACCTACAACAAAAAGGCAAAAAAAAACATATGCACAGTTTGTTTTTTATCTCATGTAAGCTATGACAGAGAAACCTTCACATAACGGCTAACTGCTTTAATTTGAATTATTAATCAACCAATAAAAGCATAACCAACATCAGTACAAAGGTTTTAAAAGAAACACTGCCATCCAGATTTGATGCCATTATGTTCTGGCATTAACATAAATTGAAAATTCCCACAAAATAAATGTGCCTTGTAAAGGTAAATGCATGTGCTCTCTATCTTGATGGCAACACTTGATAGAACAAAATTTAGGGTTGTAAAGAATCACGTCAAACCACTCAATGAAAAAAGTGATATGGGCCACTGCAAGAATAGAAATATGTGCTTTTTAACCGTGAACAAGGATATCTCCAATCATAATTCTGTAAATTAATATGAAATTTAAGCAGCACTTACCGTCTTCCCTGATGTACAGTTTATTTCAATTTCTTCGCCATTAACTTTTACAACTTCTCCATCTATCCACGATACCTCCGGATCTTCCACCCAAACATGAGATCCAACTGCCAAATTGACATTAGCAGCCTGTATGGCCAATAAGATATTAGTAAATGAAAACCATGTCCTTGATTTTAACATCATCATCAACAATGAATTGCATGCACAACAACAGACATGTGAAGCTAGTATCAGACAGCACGACTATGATGCAAGTAGAAAACTAAACTGAAAATAAGGATCTACCGAAAAACTGTAACGTGTTCCTTATTCTATAACTGTATGGGTATCCCTCAACTTTTATCTTTTTTAGTTGGAAAGATACCTCGGATCTACCTCCACCATCCAAGACAAAGTCCAGGTAGCATATATCCCCAGTTAATACATGAAATGAAAATAAAATTGCATGTCAACTATGATTAATTACATTTATATCTCATTTTATATACTCCAAATAATCGCATTCTAATTAAAGGATGCATCAAAGCACTTATCCAGGAGCACCCAAAAAGCACTGGATGCACTTCTGATGATGGATATCATCCAATCATATGATAAAAGTGGATCTAAAGTTTTTAGAAGATCTTTCATATTCATAGATTTCATGTATCAAGACAAGAATAACAGAACTTCCAAAGTTTGTTACATAATGGCCAGCAAGCTACAGATTTCTTTATATATATATTTTGTAAATGAGACTCTTGTCGAATTGTTTATAAGAATTATTTTTTGAAGTAACAGAATTTGTTGATCCTTTCAAAAAAAAAGGCAATTGAACTATTTATTAATCTCAAAAATAAAAGATCCAAATTCAAATTCTCTATACGAATTTGATCTTGTATTTTTCAAGATTATTAAATAGTTCATCCAAAAGACACAAAAGGGGCACTGTCTTAGAACACAAAATTTTGCGAACAGGAAAAATGAAAGGCTTTTCTTTTAATCTAGGATTTTATAGGTTTATCTTAGTACTTATCATTTATATTTTTGGTTAGAAGTATTTACAGGTTCTCAAGACAATATCAGAACATCAGCACACTAAGATATCAATCAGCAGCCTAGTACAACTTATTTGATAAATTTGACAAATTTATCATTATGAAAGAAAATTAGTACAACATATTCGTCAAACCCATTTAAAGTTTTCCCAACATATATGCAAATTGCTCAGTCAAGTTTCATACATATATGCCTTGATTTGGCAAGATTTATAGACATGCATCATCCACAAAAAGAAACTAGTAAGCATCAATCAACTTGTCCTTCAAGCCAAGTTGACATCATGCAAGCCCAAGTATTATGCAATTATGTATTGTATACTTNTGGCAAGATTTATAGACATGCATCATCCACAAAAAGAAACTAGTAAGCATCAATCAACTTGTCCTTCAAGCCAAGTTGACATCATGCAAGCCCAAGTATAATGCAATTATGTATTGTATACTTTCATAATTTTGCAATTCATGTTGTATCTAAACTAAATTTCCGATATGGTATTTGCTTCACAAAGTCAATAGCAGAATCTAAAGGTGCTCGTCAACTTTATCCTAATAAAACTCTCGGCCATGAAGCAATGATTAATGAAATCCAAAATGCAGCAATGAGAACAATGCAACTCTTTTTTATGCCAAGTATTTGGAGGAAAAATATAGCCTTTCAAGCCAGAAACCTGTTTACCCGGTAAATTATACTGCCCAATTATCTCATAAGCTTACCCTAAAATACATAAAAAACAGCTAGTTTCAATAAACCTGAATATTTAAGATTTCATAATTTTGGTTACTACGATAAAAGAACAGAAAATATCTGAAATTTTCACTCCACAAACAATCAAACAGTTCCAATCCCATGTAAGCTCATCAGAGCTAAACACAGAATCAACTCACATTGAAACACAGATTGATACATAATTAGAAAAAACAACATATCATTCAGAAACAGAAATTAATGGCAAATAAATTCCAAAACTTGGAGACGAAGAAAATGCGAAAAAGCTACCATTGCTGGCGAAATTTCTGATTAGATTCAGATCAGAGGCAGAGCTTCCCAAACCCTAGATTCCCTTTCAGCTATCACCCAATGTCGACGGAGCCATGGATTCTGTCCTGAAGAGCGAACCGTACACAAAAATCCAACAATGCGTGCCTAAATTGCTGGGTTACCTCACTTTTAACTCGGAGGAGCCTAAATTTGCTCGGTTACCTCGCAGAGAATGGCAATGTTGCTCCGCTGCCTCAGGCTCCGACTGTACGGACTTGGCATTATGAAAGTGGAGGAGGGGGTCACAAAATGGGAAATGGTTTTGCAGAGGGGCCTACAATGGCGGACCTTTTATCCTTTTCAGAACGAGAAAGAAGAAGAAGATCCTCTGCAACTACGTTCCCTTTATTTTCTCGCGTTTTCCTTCGCCTTCGTTGCTCTCTCTCCGTCGCCGCTTTGCCTCTCTCTCTCTCTCTCTCTCTCTCTCTCGCTCGCTCGCTCGCTCTTCTCTCGCGGCCTTTGTTTTGGCTTCTCCGTTTCGAAAACGTAACTACGTGAACGCGTAAGTTCAACATACAACTTTAAATTCCCTTATTGCCCATGCTGTTTTGATATATTGACGGATAGTGCCATAATTAATAAGCCTTTACGTTGATCGTACACTTGTCCTTATCAATGGCTCTTTGGACTTTGGACTTTGGAGTAGTACCTGCGTTACTTGTTTCACGAGAAGAGTTCTGATAGGACGCTCCTCATCTCCATCACGTTTGGTACGTTCTCATTTTCTTTTCCCGCTAAATGGCGCTAATACATTGCTATATTTTTTTAGTAACTAATACATTGTTATATTTTTTGTATCTAATACATTAGTATATTCTTTTTGTTACAAATACCTTGTTCTATTTTTTTGTAACTAATACGTTGTTATTGAACTAATACATTGGCATATTTGTCTTATAACACTGAGAAATTTTATGAAATAACTCATTTAATGTCTTGTGAATATCTTTGACATGTTTACAATAATATTAGCCATTTAATTGTTTGGACCAGTGGTAGATCAAATTATTTCTGTATTTATCATGCTCGATTGTTTATGATAGTCAAAATAGTCGTCGACTATTCATGGTGGTCGAGATAGTGGTTGAAAAAAAAAATGGTTTGAATAGTCAAAAGTATAAACTTTTAAATTGAGAGCTTAAAAAAGTTTATATTGCATAAAAATGAGTCATTAGATTAAAATTTAGGTAAATTAATTTATCTTAATACTCAAACATTGTAATTTAATCATTCATTAGTTTGTTCGTCAATTGAATTATTTTCTACTTGTATAATATATAATGAGATTTGCCAAATTTTTCTCGATCAAATACTTTTAAAACTTAGTTCTTAAGTTAAGGTACAGCGTACACACTCTCACACACAAATTTCTTCATCATCAAAACTTTTTAAGTCTAACCCGGAAACACTTGCATGCTCTAACATTCGAATGATCAAGAATTATAAAAATAAATTATCAGATTATGTGGAGTCCTAATCTTCATGAGACATACATGGCGGTAGTAGTAGTAGTAGTACAACAATGATGGTTCTTCGTATTAAAGTATACAGGTGGACCACAATCTCACCAACAAAGCTGTTGTCATTTTTATATTTTTCTGGTACAATTGTTTTCCTTCTACTGAGAAAAACAAAAACACTTTCTGAAAATGTGGTGATTAACCAACCAAAAAAAACAACTTTTTCGGAATGAATTGATTACTTCATGTATGGAGACCAACCGATTAGGTAAAATGTGAATGACAAAGGTAGGAGATGGATTGGGTAGCAAACTTGACAGTTAAGGTGAGCTGACTCAGGAACTGACTCATAGTTCCGAGGGCAATTTCGTAACTAAACCAACCATCTTCCGAGTTCCCACCAAATGGGCACAACTCCTGTCCATTGGTGTAGTTAACTGTGTGGGCCCCGCAGAGGAAATAAAAAGGCATGAATCACTGATTCACTTCTCCTGATACGAGCGGGCCCACTGAAAAGTTACGTTAGATTCGGGATGCATTTTGTTGGTGGAAAATAGAGGAGTTATTAAGGAATTTAATATTCTCATAAACATGCGTTAGAATGTTAGGGCTGAAAAACCGACCAAAAACCGAAGTGGCGGAAACCGAACCAACGGTGGCAATTCTCTACCGACCTCACGCTTTTCGGTGGTAGTTTGAGAATCTCAAACCGACGTACGATTACCCCGATATCAAATTGACACCTCCTTCTTTTTCTCTTCTTCAACTTCTATTTTTCTTCTTTGGTTTCTAGTTGCATAAAGGCCATAAGGTTGTAAGTGATATTTTGGGTCCGATGGTGCATTGTGGGTCAGATTGGTTCTATTCCTTATGAGAAAGAAAATAAAAACATATTACAAATGTCAATCTACGTGTTATTTTAAATAAATAATAATAAGAAATAATATTTTGTGCAACTATAACTCATTCATGTGATATAACTAATTATTATGTTATAATATGGATAAACGTTATCTTTTTTTTTTAGTAGAAGGCAAGAGGAAGGGTTCGAATCCAATTGCGTAGGGAGAAATTTTTATCATCGGCCAACTAAGCCAATCCTAATTTACATGGATAAACGTTATTAATATTATATCCTACACGTATCAATGTGTCGTCCACTTATATTACGGTTATTACATTCATATTATAAATATGAATTAATTATACTACCTGATCATTGTACAATGGTTATATTAAAAATTTGGACTAAATGTAAGTACTCAAATATTGTGATGCGGACTCTACTGCAAAGTACAAAATTCCTGTGTTGCAGACTTTTATTACGGGAAATTGAATAGTAATAATAATGCGTGGTTTAAGCACTGCTAGCTTTCTTGTGCTAATTTGGGCCATGGTTTTAAGATGGGCTTTTATATTTTCTGGGCCTCTCTAGGCCTAGGCGTGTTCCTAGTTAGTTTTGCTAGCCTCTAATACACTAAAATCAAACATGTTTTCTTTTTCTTTTTTTTTCTTTTCTTTTTTTTTTTTGCAAGGAAGCATAAATGACTTTAAAGGACCAAAGTGAGAAATTTTCATTGTGATCGTAACACTGTTACATAATATTACTAATTCACATGTGTGTTGCAGTAATACAAAACATTACTCTTTTATTGGTTTGTTGAACCGTAAAAATTCAAAAAAGAAGAAGATAAAAAATACAGCCCTACATTGGAGTGTTCAAATGAAGTTAAACTCCTAAATGGATGAGATAAGTGATAAAGATAGAGGAAATCTTATCAAAATATCTTATCTCTAAATATGATCACCATTTAAATTTAAATTTTGGGTGATCACATCCTCATCTTCTTAGACCTCTAGTGGTCTCTATAAATAGAGCATGAGAGGTTCAGAAAGGAGGAGGGAAAATAAACACCGAAGTGCTATAAGAAAGAAGTCAGAAAAATTGCAGGTATATAGCTGCCTTCATGGCTCCAATGTTCGGTCCCAACCTCTCTTAAAAAGTGGTGCTTGCGAGCACCACAAAATCATCCATGGAAACATGGATGGTGTTTGCGAACACCACAAAATCATCCATGGAAACATGGAACAGTTGTCTGAGAACAACATTTGAATTTTATGTGAATCCTCTCAAGTTGATACTTACGGGCATCAATTTGGATTCATTATAAATCCATTCAAAGTTGTTGTTATCGGGCTTCAATCAAAACAAAAAAAAAAAATGGCAGAAAGCCAAGAGAAAATATAAATGGGATTTTCTGGCATTGGCAAATAAAAAAAAAAGAGAAAAGAAAAGCCAAAAAAAAAAAGAGAGAAAGAAGTCGATTAAAAAAATTAGTGAAGAAGTTGATGCCTTCCAGCGAGAAAAAAAAAAAGATGTTCACTGGCCGTGGTCATTCCTCAAAGCA